>PVKU01006029.1:0-111520 GCA_004027475.1 Anoura caudifer
GGGAAATGTCCATTTTTATAGTAATTAACAGCTTGCATTTGCAAAGCAAATGGGCCAATCTTAAATTCTGTGATAAAAATAGCAGCGAGATCTCTTATGTTTGTTTTAGGACTCTAGCTCCTGCAAATCTTTAGCTTCTTCCTTTGAGGCATTACATTTCATGCCACTGAATATCAGCATCTCACCCTTATTTCTCAGCAATGTGCCTTCAGCCTGGTGTTGACCATTAAATTAGCACAGAGTAATGGAATATGGGTCCCCTCTAAACTGATGAATGCATCACATGTTTTACAGTTGTGTGGGTCAGTCTCTGTTATCAGGCTGATAAACATTTTACAGTGGGAACCGACACAGGCTTACATAATCCTCTCCCTCCCCACTCAAACTGAGAAGGCACCTGTAGAGGGCCTGCTTTCTGAGAAGACAGTGGCAATTGCTTTCAAAAGGTGAAGAAATGTTTGTATTAGCAATGCACTTTTAAATTATTCATGTTGAAAATCAGGCTTGGTGACTATTAATCCATGTTAATATATGGGATAACCTTTTAAAAATAGCGTCCTGTTACATCCTAATCAGAGGGAAGTTTGGTGATTGTTATATACTGTGATTATTGATGTGGGTAATAACACATTTTTGAGTGTCTTAAACTTTCATCCTAACAAGCAGTTAATCGATTGGACAACATAGAAGATCAAATGTTTTTGAGATATGAATTGTTAAAACTAATATACCTGTTTGAAATACTAATATTTGAATGCAAGCAAAATGTAATTTTTGAGTGTACTAAGTTTGGGTTAAAGAACAATGAAATTATTCATCAGCCTCTTTTAAATATAATCTAAGCTATCCTTATAACAATATCAAGCATGTTTTTCATGACTAAACTATACATTTCTAAAAAATATATAATTGACAAATATATGGAAACTAATACTGTCCATTTTTCCCCTTAATTTTAGTCATGATTTCATTGGAGAATTTACAACAAGCTACAGGGAACTTTCTAGAGGACAATCACAATTCAATGTATATGAGGTAAGAGGCATTATTTTATTATTTTCCTCTGGAATAAGCATATTTATGCTTTAAAAGTATAGATTTTGAAAAGGATAATTATCAAAGGTTAATGTACTACCCATACATGTAAGCATCTTTAAACTTATTGAGCAGACTTGTTTCTAAGATTAAATGATATTTCTCTTCAAGTCACGTGGTCTTTTAAATCTATTTTGTGACATCTAAAATTCTTGCCTATGTAACGTTTTCTTATTTTTAAAAAATTCAGTAGGATGCACGTTTTTTTCCTTAAGCTTCATGCTTTATGTTTTGCCTTCCTACCAACCTCCTCCTTAACCCCTTTTTAATAAAAGAGTAAATTTATGAATTTTAGTTGTGTCAGCATGGTGTTATAAAATGAACTGTGATCTCCTGAGTGTGTCTGTGCACATTCACTGTTATGCAGATGAAGACTGAAGGGAATGGCAAAGTACGATGCGGTCATTAAAGAAATCCAAGTTGTGAAAACAAACACACTGGTTATTTCTGCCTTAACAGTACCTTGCCAGTTAAACTACCAGATATGTGTTGAGCTTTATGGTATGTTTCAGCACATTTAACTCTTGAGCTATATTATCTGTATATTCTCTATATTTTTAAATTTAATATACAGGGGTAGCAGATGAGTATATCTCTGTACTTAGTCAATAATGGCAACTATTTCCCTGCCAAATTGATACTAAAATTGACTTTTTTAAAGTTAAGAGTGGAGAAATCACTTTCTACCTCCTTCTTACTGGCCTGAACATGTTGTATTACATGTATTCATTCATGCATTAACTTATAAATAAAATGTTTATTACATGGCATCTATATTCCCACTCTGTGTCAGGCCCGGGGATACAGAGATGAATGAAAATTACAGTGTTAATGGGCAGTACATACACAGGAAATATGTTTAGTGCATTTTGAAAAATGCTATATATAATAGTATACTTAGTGGACTGTGAGATATTTGGGTAGGGGGCGATCTCAACCCAAGAAAGCTTCGCAGTGAAAGACAAAGATGAGTAATAGAACAATTTTTCTATCTGGGTCTTCCAAGGAAGGAATGTGAAGTCTCTAATCAGGCAATGAAATTAACATAAGACAGGTTGTACTCACAAAGATGCCTGTTTTCTCCTCTGGCCTCAAAGCGGAGGAGGAATGACACATATACCAGCCCTCCTTGTACTTCGGATTCACCTGCTGCCAGTCACCACATAATCCTTCACAGATCACCGCTTTGTATATGTTGGTACCATGGGCTTGGCTGGACATGGATTCTGTCTGGTCCCTAGGTGTATGAGACTGGCTCTAGTACCTTGTTCAGTGAGGTGGTACTGGTCTAAGGCTCCTCTGTAGGGTGCACAGTTGGGTGTTCAGTAGCTGATCTGTTACTAGGTATGCAGACAGGTGTGGCTCCTGCCAGGTCCTTGGAAGGGCTCCCCCCTGAGTAGGCAGGACTGGTTCTGGACCATGCCTAAGAGGACCTGGAATGAAGCCCTGTTTCAGGTTCAATAGCCAAGAAAGGTCCATGGACCTGGCTCTGGAGGCACAGATGAGCTTGTCTCCCATGGGGCCCCTGGGTGGGCTGGACTACTTCCTGACTAACTGCAGGGGCTACAGCCAAATACAGCGATATTTCAGGATCTCCAGAGGTACAGACATGAGTGTGTCCTGGTGGGTCTCTATGCCAGCAAGACTGCTCACAGTCTGTGCCTGGGTGGGTCTGGAAGCGAGGGCCAGGCCCTTAAAGATCTATGGAGTTGCAGACAGGATGGCTTCCACCTGGGACCCCGGATCCCCAGGACTGTTGGTGGACTGCAGCTGTGAGGGGGCTGGACCCAAGTAACGGGCCCAGGAAAGGACCCTGTCAGGATCTGCAGGAGTGCAGGGGCAATGGAGTGCGGGGGGAAGGAATCTGATGCCAGCTGGCCTTTGCATTCTTTCTTAATCTTTATGTCTTTTCTCTCTGTCTGGCCAACCTGAGCCCATTATATTTTCCCTCTCTTTAGAATGTTGGATTTATGTTCCTTTTCATTGGAGCCCTAGTTTTCTAATAAATTCTAGTTCAAATAATACTCATAAATTCTTTCATCCTTATTTTCCAATCAAAATGCTTCTGTTATATTTTGGATTGTGATGTGCTGAAAGATCCTGTCTTAAGGCACTTATATGTTTGATTGATCCTGTTAGATTGACAGGCCTCAGTCATCTTTATATTCCCTATGGCCTCCAGTGTCTTGGACAATGTAGGAGTGCAGTAATATTCTCTTGGCACAAACAGCCCAAAATTTAGTCTTCTGTCCACAAACCGCACCTTTACCCATTATTATGCAGCCTGGGTGTCTGGTGGAAATTATGACCAGAATAAAGCAATAGAGTCAAGAGAACCCTTCTATATTTGCATATTTGAGTGATTTGCTATGCTAGTGTGTTTAACCAAATGAAAAATTATCTTTTGACTCTATTTTTCTTTTACAACTTACTTTTTTCCCCCCACAAAGCAATCATTATTTACAACCTTGGGTATTAAGGGCCTTTCTCATATCAAGAGATGCAGATGGGTAAGGGCAATCAATGCATAAAGTGATTGAGAACACTAATGGAAAAATGTTTTTAAAGATGAATATTCCTAGCAACTATTGCAGAGAAGCTTTATCTACCTGACTGTTCAGGAGTCATATGAAAGGCATTTGTAAATGAAGCAATGCATAAGAATAAAAGGCAGCAGGCTGAACTGCACGTTGTGAAATAATTTTAGTTATCAAACCTAACACCCTATAATTGTTTTATCTTTTTAAGGTGGTGAATCCCAAAAAGAAAGTAAAAAAGAAAAAATATATCAATTCGGGAACAGTAAGTCAAATACTATGTTATTTATTAAGAATGCAAATAAATAAATACATACATACCATTTTTATCAAAATGGAGGTAACTCACAACTGAGCTGTTTCATTTAGAACTTTAATGTGAAGGTATATAATAGAAAAATAAACTTGCTGTCAGAATATTTGTAATGGAGAACACCTTAGGGGAGGCCGTGACCCGCTTTGTGCAGGTTGCTCCAGGGGTTATAAGGGTTTCTGAAGGAAGCTGAAGTTCTGTTCGGAATCCTTCATTCAGTGCAAACACACTGGAGAGAATCAGGCAGACAGGAAAGGGTTTGATTGGTAGCACTGTATACTGCTATATAATACTATATTCTTTATGTGCCACACTACATTATTATGGCCCATTTTATGGCCTGTGAAAGTACTTGTGTATAGTGCATTAAAACTCACAACTCTGTAGGGATGGTCACTAAATCAGGGCAGGAAGGGGCAAAATGAGAGAATCTTAAAATTGTGAAAAATAAAAATCATCTCATTTTGTGAAAACTATACTGATGATTTTATCCTAAGATTTATTCTCCTTGGGAAAAGCAAAATCTACATTTTCTCAAACTTTTCTTTTAAAGATTTCTATAATGTGAGACACTTAAAATATTAGATGGCTTCTTCATCATGTGACCATGAAAAAAACGCCATTTCCTCTGATACAGCTTGGCTCATTGATTTTGATTTTTTAGTTTTTGACCATTTTCTGATTCCCTTTCATCCTTTCTTTTATCTTAAATGGGAAATAACACAGCGTCCTTGTAGATCATTTTTATGCTGTTCTTTAAAGGAAGTAAAATGGTCCCAGAAATGAATTCATTAAAAACTTTTGGCCCTTTTCCTTCTGATAATTTTAAATGTAAGAACCATCAGTCCTACAGATTTTAATAAGGGATGATATCTTTACTTTTGAAATGCTAGGACATATGATTTTCTCCCTAATAGTCAGGGAAAAAAGTCCATTTGGGGTTAGAAGTAGTACCAGAAAGTAACTCTGCCTTGTTTTTCTTTTTCTGTTCCAGGTAACCTTACTTTCTTTCTTGGTAGAAACAGAAGTTTCATTCCTTGACTATATTAAAGGAGGGTAAGTCGTTCTCTGAAATTGTTTCGTTTATTAAGCATTTCTTTCAATGTGTGGGGCAAGTGCTACCACTAGGTGATGAGCAACTGAAGTGAAGACCTTTGTTATGTTTTCAGGGCAAACCAGTTGCACTTTTTTTTTCAGGCATATAAGATAAACTTTTATACCAAGAGCTATTACTCTTGGGGAAAATTGTGACTTTTTTTTGTTGATAGATTTTCTGTCAAATGTTTTTTGCTTGTTTTAGACATTTTAAGCCTCGTGGGCTTTCTGCTCTTACTTATTAAGAAATCTCAACACCTATGTGAGTGATTTTCAATCTTTTTTATCTCATGGTGCACATAAACTAATTGCTAGCATTGTAAGGGACACCACAAAATATAATATATTATTGCCAATCTGGCAAAAAAAATAGGTATAATTTTGATTCATTCATACTGGGTGGCTATTGTTGTACTCGCTGTTGTCATTTTTAATTTGACAGTGTAAGAGAAAGAGGTCAGTGTCCCTCACTAAATAGTCAGGCATTGCATGTCTTTAAAGTTCTTCTGGCGCAGTGGCTGACATTTGCGGCTCTAAGTAGATAAATGCACTGCAGTGGTGGAAAATCATATTAAAAACAAACACGTAATTACACAAAATTTCTGAATAATAGCAAAATAAAATATAATGAGTTGAACTCATTTCAGATATGCATTAATTATAATAATTGACAAGTAATTATGCAATAGTTTCAATAATGGCTATTGACTGTCTTCAGAGCAACATGTCAGAATTCCTAGTTCTCACAACTAAAAAAAAATCTGAACAGTGTTAAACACCTTGGTAATATTTAATGTTCCTCATAGCAAATTTTTTTACAAAAGCTATACAATACTTTCCTTTTATTTTATTTTCAGGTTTGGAGAAAGAAATATTATGACTCCCAAATTTTAAACATAAATATCTATATTTGTGTTTCACATTATAAATATAAAATGTGAAATGATAAGAAGAAAACTTAGGTAAAATGAAAATAACAGTATGAAACTAGATCCCTTGTAATCATATACTCTGGAGACGATTACTGTTAAAAATTTTTTCTCAATCACACATTATTTTTGTGACAGTGGGGTCACACTGTGCACAATATTCTATAATATATTTTATACATTAAATGGTCATTTCCATATATATTTCCAACACTTTGGACTACAATCAAGCAAGCAACCTGAAACAGTATTTTGGAAGTTGTATTAGCATATTTGAAGATTTGTCATCAAGGTTAGCTTTTTTGAAGAAATGATCCAGAATATTTCCAAATAAGTATGATATTTCAGAAGCTATTGGAACTAAGTGTTGAATTTAGTTTTGTTTTTATAATAAATTGCAGTAACTACTCACTTTTAACTTAAAATATTAAGGTATCAATATCTGCTACTGGGATTTGTGGATTGTTTTGTTGCTGACTTGGGTTAGCATCATTGTTGTTAATTTTTATGGCATCAGTTCAGGGACTTACACCATGGCCTTTCTAGTCTCGGAAAAACTATTGTTGAGTTATGCTTATTTATGCTGAATCTTAATTTGACAAGTAAGCTACAGGTCTTCAAAAAAGGTGAAAATTCTTCATATAAAATGTCAGTAACAGCAATTAAATTGGTACTCTGGCCGGCTCTGGGCTGTTTAAAATAAAGTTAGTTGAAGTTTTCCTGTGTCGATTTGGTTCCCTACATTAATTTTATAAACCATTTCTAAAACAATAGATGTGTGGGAAAATGAGCAAAATGGGGGCAACACAGGTGACTGATGTGGAATAGGTGGGACTAACAGACCATGGTTAAACTCTTAGAAATTCTTGAATTGCCCTTTAAAATTTCATCTCTCTTCTTGTTTCATCTCACAAAACATAATAGAATAGAAATTTATAAAAATGTTGTTTTCTCATGAATCCGAGTAGAAATTATGCAAGGTTAAGAATGAAGACATTGAAATACTAAACAAATCTGTTTTCATAGTCCTTTAATATCTTCCCTTTCAAAGGAACATTTTTACAGGCCTACTTTTTAGTGTTGCATATTCTAGGGTTGCATTATTTTAGTCATAATTGAGGTAGGTATTTACATGAAAATATAACCTTGATTGTGAGATCATTCATTAGCTTGTTACTTCTCATTCACTGTCTGAGCTCCTGAAACACTGTGTTGAGCTGCAGTCGCCAGGTTTGTGGATTCAGGTACACAGTGAGCAGAGGAGGCAAAGGAGAGACGCATTCTAAATCAGCCAAGGTCCCATTTTTATGCAAATGTTCTGTGAAATAGAAATTGGATTCTTAGAACTTTTTCGTTTAGGCCATAATATGCTTTTCCTGTAGTAGAAGATACATTTTATGACTTGAGTTAGTAAAGAGTTTTATTTTCTACATAGTAATATCCACAAAGAAAGTCTTACTGTAGGGTAATAAAACGTGATGGCTTCTTCCGGATGGCTGGCCTCGGGATAATTATTTTTTATCGTATTCTGTACATTCATTCCAGTATTTTTTAATTTCCCTTTTCTTATCAAGAAATAATTTTAAATATTAAATGTCTGATATAACTGGCAACTAAAGATGTTTATTCAGTAATCAGTTTATAGCATTGAATATTCCAATACTATTAACAAGGACAATGTCAGATTCATTTAAAAGCACAGAATGATTTGAAATCTATGGTACTCCTTTAGAGGAATATTCATCATTATTATAATTATTATTGATGAAGTACATTTATTGACCTCTACAGATCTGTGAAATACTTACTTCCATATTCCTACCAACTCACATGGTAAGTTCAGAGGGCAGAATCTTAAATTTCAGTTTGGTTTTGTCTGCCCTTCAGTCCTCCTTGTGTCTTAAGTCTTCATGAAACTCTACTCCTCTACTAACATGACCACAAACAAATACCTATAAAGTTTTCCGTATCCCTTCCCCTGGCAGGTGAAGGGGGAAAACAGATCACAAATTATGGTGCACACGGAGTCCCTCTAAGTTCCCAGGATTTAACATCAGCACAAACCCTAGTCTATGCTTTTATTAGAAAATTGAGTGTACTAGAAACTTGCAGATCTACAGATGGTCATTTTCTTCCTCTGAAGAAAGCCCCAACTCTCATCCAACTGGTCCTGAGGAGCCATACAAGTCCCTACCCCTTACATCCAGCAGTTTCCCTGGGTGTCATTTTAATTGTCTATTTATATAATGTGCCATCTCAAAGAGACTGGCAATTTTTAAATATTTTTATGGAGCTAAACACAAAGTAGCCAATGTAAAAATATAAATTAATTAGAAAGCCATTTTTAAGCTGGACTATTTGCTCTTTACCCCAAATATCTTAACATAATGAAGCATTATAAATAAATAGGACTTTAAAACGAAGAGTGTGACAATTCAGTGAACTGGATTACATGGCCCCATGTGTGTCTCTCTAAGACTTTATCATCTTGTGACCTTTCTCTTTGCATGCCTCATACCACAATTACCCAACAAAACAGATGGGCCAGCTTTCTGGGATTAAAAAAATGCTTTTCTGTTGCTTCTGCCAGAAATAATCTCAGCTTCACTCCATATCCAGGATTGTAGTGACTTGGAGAAAGGCAAGATGGAGATTAGAAGCATCGAGTGCTTGCTTTCCTCACTTCTTAGGAAAGGAGCATGAGAAAAGGTGGCAGGGGAGGTTATCTGTGGCAGGTTCTGAGCAAGAATCAAAACAAGAGGTAAATGTCTGGCAAAGGTCAAGTTGATTGTAAAAATGTGGTTGCTGACAATTGAGACAGTCCATAGTAGGGGCCAAGAAGTTGGGTTCTGGCATTAACTGCCCTGTTGAAATCCTAGATCTGCCTCTTGTTAGCATAGCCTGTTCCCATTTCTATGAAACAGGAGTAAAAATAAGAATGCTCATCTCACAGGGAGGCTATGTGGATTAAATGGCATATAGTAAGTCCTCAATAAATGCTACCTATCATTTATATGAATAATTTGAATTTGTTTCAAGTTCCAATATGTCTTACTTCATTTGATCATCATAATATTGTGGGTGGTAATTGTCCTATTTATCAGAGACATGGAGAGAAAAATGATATATTCAAATTTACAAAGTGAATAAATAGGACTAGTTCAATTTTTTTTGTAGTTCAGTTCACTCTGCAGGAAGGCCAGGACCTTGCTTTCTAGTCAATCTCAACACAAACTCTTAACCCGAATCTCAAATTTGTCTAAAGTTATTGATGAAAGATTTATATTCCACTTAAAAGAAGTGAAAAAGTCTTAGGAGGGGAAAAAACAGCTACCTACCTATTGTCAGCTACTTTTAAAGGCTAAAGTGGGCTTCTTGATACTGCTGATTTTATTTATTTATTTATTTCACATGATACTGCTTATTTTAAACATGACTTGCAGATCAGTAAGTCCTATTGTCAATAACAAGCTCCATAAGGATTTTTTTTTCCTTAGAAATACTTGAAGCCAGTGCCTTAGTTTTATAAAATTGGTGGCATTATATTGGATATGTTGCCCCAGGGAGCAGCTCATCTTGCCGGAACATGCAACACTATAAGGTTTTTTTTCCCCTCAATCCATTTTCTTATTTGAAAACTGAATATACATGTCCAGGGTTTTTTAATGGTGCTTCTTGTTGTGGCGCCCAAGTGTTTTGCTGTCATCAAATCAGTGGAGAGCTAAACCCTGCTGCACTGAATGGAGATAAATCTAATAAAAATAAAGCCATTCTGCCTTCTATAAGTACATTAACATAAAACATTATCATATTTAAACTCATCTAAACTAAGATTTGGAAAAGAAACTTTTACAAATATTAAGACTCAGAAACTTTGCTTTGGTTAATTCCTGATTCTGATTGTTTAACACGCAAAATGCATGCTTGAAAAGTTGGAGATTTCCCTTTATCTCCTTTAAGATTGCCAGCTCATGCTAATTTTCAAGTGATTTTTCAGGGCTGTCCATTTCAAAGTCAAAGGAAACTCATGTATGTACCATGATCAGAACCAGTTGCTTTAGCCAAAATATCAACAATCTATTTTGTATCAGGCAGTTTCTTAGTTATGTTTCATTATCTGTGTGTGCACTTTCAGCCACACTATCTCTGAAATAGTATCTCTTTGGTGGGCAATTGAAAGGTTGGTGACTGGGGGTTAGAGGAGGGAAACCAAAACAAACAAACGAGGGTGGGTCAGTAAAAGGCAGGTTGTGGCAGGATGGGAGAATTTATTGCTGACATTGCTTGGTATTGCTGGTGTATGGTGATATTAGAATGTAGATTGAGTATTAGAGGAATTACACTATTGTTTTTGTTCTCTGCAGACACCCGCTTCTGTCTGTACTGGTTGGGGTTCATTTCTCTATCATTGATACACCAGTGACCCACACTGTTCAGTAAAATTTCCCAGGGCCAAGAGACCAGAGAAAGAAAGGGTCTGATAACTCCATCCCTGTATCAAGAGTTTATTAAGGGAGCTTACATAGGAGGGGCTCATTCAGTGCTAGAGAGAGGAATGGAAATCCTCCTGCCTTCCACCTGCCCTCCCACTGCCAGCCACCGCCCCGTCCTGAACTGCGTGCTTATGTATCCTAAGCAGTGCGCCTACATGCTGGAAAAGGAATGCTTGGGTGAACAAAGGGGACGGGTGGGAAGCACCTGTCCAAAGATGGATAACATTTGAGGGCATCTTGCTCTGGAGGCTGAATTAATGGGTATTTGTAATTAGCCCAGAGAAGCTCTTCTGTACATTCCACAACCCAAGGGTGAGTCAAGGTTCTGGGTTGATTCAGGGGTCAAAATATTATGTTAGCTTTAACATTGAGTCACCTTTATTTCTCACAAACACTTTGGGAAGAATAATGAAAAAGAAATATACGTTAATGTAAAGAGAGAACTGTCTGTTCTGACCCAACAGAGGAAAGGATTAATAGGGACGAGGAGAGAATCACATGGATTGCTCAAGAGATCTGTCCTCCGGCATGTAGAATATTTATTATGCACAGCTAGTTCAGGGTTTTATTTCTAGTAACTAGAGGACTCTTTCAAAGTAGCTATTACCTATTTATCATATGAGATAATTGGGACTCAGACACTTGGTAATTTTGCAAAGGAGTCACAACAAACTAGCTATTTGTGATTCTGGGTTTCCAACTTCAATCTGTGATTCAAAAGTTCATAGTCTTTCTACTAGACATCATTGCCTCCTTATTTTCAAAGTGATTTAGTTAGTGCATGTATTTTTGATTTGCCATTGATATTTTATTTATATCAAATACAAAATATTTTCTAAACTAGTGGTTTGAAAAAAAAGTTGGACATCTTGCGTACCTTCCTTGAGTTCTTGAACTGCAAGATTTTGGGAAGTTGTACTTTTGAACACTTTTACTCTGTTTTTAAAAACCAAAAACAGAAATCAATCTTCAAAGTCTGGAGAAAGCTCAAAGGTTTTTCAATTTGTGACAACTGGAATTAGCAAGGACCAAGATTATTAGTGTAAATAGTTGAAGAATCACATCACTTGTCTCCAGTTTCTTTTTATTCTTCCTTTTGACATTTCACTGATCCCGCAGAAATCCAGAATGTATAGAGGGATAGAAAGGAAAATAAGACAGGGGTTAAAGCTTACAATTACTTAATGCAGAGGGATTTTGTTTGAGGAAGTACCTAGATAACAAGAGGCTGTGGATTATTCATAGTGCAGTGTGAAGTGGGGCATGTTTGCACCTCAGCAGCTGGTGTGAAGGAGAGGAAATCTGACAGGGGAGGCTCAGGTTCTAAGAATATCCTGAAGGTCTCTGGTGGATCCAGAAATTTAATAAGCATGGAACACTCAGGGTTTCAAAGAAGTACTGTAAAGTCAAGTCCTGCAAAGTCAAGTCCTGCAAAACTAGCCTCAATAATGGTGATAAAAATCATAACAGCTACTTATGGAGTATCTGCTAAAGGAAAAATGCCTTTCTTATCCCTACAACAATCCAAGGAAGGTTTTATTGTCCTTATTTTTTTACAAGTGAGGTGCAAATAGGTTAAATAGCTTTCCCAAGATCACATTGCAGGTAGGTGAAAGTATTTATGTTTGAATTTGCATCTCAAAGCCTGCCTTCATTCTAGCAGATCTCGGTTATCAAGGGTGTAATGAATCCTGTGAATAGTTTATGGGTATGGGAAGCAAGAATTGTGAAAAGATCCAGCATAAAAGGTGAACTACTTTTAAGAAAGAAAAAGAAGGGAAGACAGAAAAGGATTCAAGGTTTAGCCCATGGTGAGCAAGGCTTATGAAGCATTAGTCTGGATGATCGTGCCAGAGGCAAGAGAACAGGTTCAGGGCGGGTTCTAGAACCGAAGTAGGAACTCCATTGCACATCCAGTAAATCAAGGCAAAAGCTTAGCCGTGGTGGCAGCATGACACTAATGGGGGGATACTGTATTAAGAGTGGGTGGGCATCTGAAGTGCATTTATCGATTTTAGATTCCAGCAGTTTGTGGATCTAAATCTGCATTTGTCAAGATTAACTTAAAGAAGGATGGGGGAAAGTTCAGCTTTCATATTGATAACCTTAAGTTTATGCAACTGAACAGAATTTGAAATTAGGAAGAAAGTAATGCAATTCTCCTGTACACTCCCATCACAGTTATTAGTTCTCAAGAATGAATTTGTAATGACACTTGCAGATGGTATCACTCTGTGCGCGTTATGTGTGTGGGAGTGCATACATGCATGCAGTTTTCTTTGATACGCACATATCTACTTGTTTCCTATGGTTTTTTGCTTTAGTAGTTAAGTTTTCCATCTTGACATCTGCTGTGTCTGTCATTCACAGCTTTTGGAAAGGTGGCAGAGTAAAATAAGGACATTTTCCAAGCGTATATTTTAGCGCTACTAGGACGTACGAATGGGGAAATCTCATGAGATGTTACTACCAACTCATGAAATGTGGCAGGCATGCCTTTTTTATACTCTAGAATGTAACATAAGTATAAGAGTAGTAAAACATAAAATGACAAAATGACAGCTACAGTAACACTTCCTGAGCAGAATATTTTGGGGACTTACATGTGATAGTTTTATAAATGTTCTATCAGTCATCTCCTGTAAATCTGATGTTTTACTTTGATGCATGACTGATTTCTTTCTCTCTAACATTAAGCTTCAAGAGATATTCAAGAATGAGAGAGGGTAACAAAATTAATGATGAAGGTGCTTTGTCTGGCTTTCTTTTATGACACAAATAACTTTCCTAAGTCTTTAAGAAATCTACCTTGTTGCTTAAAGTTATCATTTTGCTAGCAACTTAAAAAAATAAGTTTTACTAATTTTTAAAAAATACTTGGTATGGTCAGAATACATTATAATTTCAATGGCAGAAGCTTAGAAATCCTGGAAATAAACAAGCTGTTGCCCAGTAAGTACACAGTTGAGTTTTAAGTTGTGCTGTTGAATGTAAGTTCAATGATAAACTCCTGTGCTGTTTTTGTTTTTATTTTTAGTAGTAGGAAGCTGGAGTCGTAAGCTCTGTGAGTTCAAGAATGGTCTTGGTTTGCTTCTGTCTTCTCTTTATCATCTAATCACAGTGCTTAACAATTGGAAGATGCTCAATAAATAATTGTTGAATCATAGTTTTTTTTAATGAAAAAATCCAAATGGTGTAATAAGAGGTTAAGGGACCATCACAACCATGAAAGGAGTGTTATGGAATGAGCCATCACGTTTTCCTTCTGATTTCAGTACTTCTGATTCAGAACAGTAAAGCAGTGAGATTCTTTCTGACATGCAGAATGGGGCAAAAACTAATCAAATCTTAAAATCAACCAGCCACCAGGTGCGCATTCCAGTGTGTGAAAAGCATTGTGCAGATTGTTGTAGAAGAGAATTGAATCAAGACAAGGTGTCTCTCCCTACAGCCTCAGGGAGATTGACCCAAAGACTCAACTCCTAAATTGACCTTTAAAATTGCTGAAATGTGTTCTTGAAGCTCAGAGTTATTTTTCATCCCTAAGGAGGTGTTATTTGAATAACATAAGCATTTATACCAATAGTTTTGTAATTGATGTATTTGATAACATACTTAATAGCACAAATTTGCCCAAGCACAGGAATATATCCTGGCATCTTTATCATTAATAATACCTGTGTAGTATGATTTTTAGGTTTGCAAAATAATAATCACTATCATTCGTTGTGCTCTTATTGTAGCCAGGCAGTTCACAGATATTTAATTGTAGAAATAGAGTAATATAGAGTTTCTGAATATGGTCTTTGAGGTTAGATAGAAATTCAAATTCTAATACTGGCATTTATTACTGAAGTGGAAAGTTATTAAATTTTGTGAGCATGTGTTTTCTTGTCTGTAAAAGATTAGTATTACCTCCTGTGAGGTTAATTGATATGAGCTATGTAAAACACATTATATATAATGTGTAATATATGTACACATAAATGGATAGATATAATGTTTCATGTAGTTGTTGTAGTTTTTTTTTTTCCCTGTGAGTCCTGGCTTAATTATTGTGTGCCAGACACCTTCCCTTTAATATCAGTGACTGGATTGTTCGAATTCAAACCCAGTTTTTTTCAGACTCAAAAGCTATCCCTTTCTAATACACCACACTTCCCTGTATTACAGTCACTTCTGTCCCTATCAGCAGAATGACAAAGCAATGTGCTGTGATGGTGACAATCCTTTCAGATCCTCAAAGGGATTTGTTATCTCAAAATGTTCTCCTAAATGTACCCCTATATTCTTTTTTCTAAAAATGTTTAACTAATTTTTGTTAATACTGGTTAGTGTATGTTCCAAATTAACCTATATTCTTAGCCTATAAACCTAATTTCTATTCTAAGAAAAAACTACCATATAGCTATAAAGGGAATCTATATTAGTATTTTACTAAATGTAAGGCATGAAAGATCCATTCCTTAGGAAAAAAAATGATTGAGTTTGTTTCAATACCTGAATAGTATTTAGGGTTTATCAGGCTTAATTTTTAAAGACAGAAGGAAATACTACTATAGTTAATACTAAGAGCACTACAAAGAACCCTCTGCTGTAATAACTAATCATCATCATCATCATCATCAATCACCTTTATCACCATATGAACAACAGTTCCAAACTTGAAATGGTAAATCAATTGTGCAATATGTAAAAATAATTTGTTACTAAAAATAGTTGAAGTACTCCTGTTTTCAAATGATATTTTTGTTTTGTTAAAATTTTAAATTAAAAAATAGTTTTAAAATTAGATTTGATTGCAGGTTATCCCAATAATGGAATCATTGGCACATATTTATGTTTTGATTCCTTACTTGGTAAGGAAAAAAATTGAGTTACATATAGAAAGAGTCAGAGGTATATCAAAAAAGTGAAGCTTTTATGTGAATGCCACCACTTTGGTTTCTACCAGAAAAAGAAAAGAAAAAACATAACTCAAAAAAATCATTTTGGGTTAACTACCCTGTGCTGCAAGTCTATATAAATATTTACCTATATCTATAGATTCACACACACAAAGGAATGCAGTAACCACCACAAGACAGATCAGCATCTAAAATACTTCTTATTTGAGTAAAGCAGGAGAAAATCATGTGTTTTAAGATTGTTGGGAAAAATTAGTTCAAGGACTGACATTACTAGAGATGATTTTAGCTGTCTCACACTTTTAAGGGCAAAATAATGTCACATGGACAATAGGATAGTTTTGAAAGCAAATTAAGAATGAATGCTGACATTGGAGACTAACAAATCATTACTAGCAGTTTGACTTCTTCATTATGAGCACCTTACTTAATTGTCGTGTTCCCAAATAAGAGCAGTTTTGATTGAGGATGGATTATGTTTTATTTTACAGGTATATGATTATATTTTACCAAGTTCTTGCCTTTGAAAACTGCCTATCTGTTGTTTTCCAATGTGTACTGTGACATAGTTACCAGTAGTAATATTTACAAAAGTTAGTTATGTTAAGAATATGATAACACAAATGGAAATCAAACTTTTTTGGAATCATTTAATTATTAATGATTTTTATTTATATTCTAGAACACAAATCAATTTCACAGTGGCTATTGATTTTACAGCATCAAATGGTGAGTATTATGAGTATCCCCTAATAAAAATTATAAGCAAATAAGTGAGAAAGAAATATTTATTTTTGTGAGGTTTAGATATTATTTCTACACTTTTATACTTTTGAAATATTTTATATAAAATTCAGATACTCAGATAATTTTTCTTTTTCTTTTTTTTAATTGATTTTAGAGAGAGGAGAAGGGAGAGAGATAGCAAGAGAAACACTGATTTGTTGTTCCACTTACTTATGCCTTCATTGGTTGCTTCTTTTATGTGCCCTGGCTGGTTATTGAACCTGCAACCTTGCATATGAGGCAGCATCCTAACTAAGTGAGCGACCTGACCAGCAACTCAGATAATTTTTCTGTTCTTTGTAACATTATGAATTAGTTCAGGGATACAAATGGCTACAAAAATATAATAAAAGTACACAGTAGTGGCATTCAAATTTATTAAATATCAAAACATGGTCATTTTTGTTTCAAATATTTTAAAAAAGAAAATTGTAGATCTACTTGAGCTCATGGTGTACCTCTGCCCCATTTCTTCTCCCACCCTTCTTCTCCACATATAAGTATAATTTTGAAATTTATCTAATTACAACCCTCATTTTATAGTACATTTTTGCATATTAATTTATATAAATGTAAGTCAAGTACATGTCCCTTATTTGACTTGCTTAATTTTTACTTGATTATTCTTAAGAATTATTTATGTTAATGCATTTATATTTAATTAGTTCAGAAGTAGTATCATCTAAGTGCCCATGTGTAGATATCTATACAACTATTTTAAGAAAGGATGGATAGTGGAATTTTAATTTTATTTTGAAGTAACTCTGTTTCAAGTACAAGAGTCATCTGAAGTCAATTATTCTGTATCCTAAGAATATGAATCTCACTATTTAACTTGTACTTGAAGTTTTCATCAATTTATATTTATCTAGGTTTGTTTTTTCAAATTATTTATTGTGTTTATGGCTTTCACATTATATTCCCCTTACCTCACATTTCTTTCATGCTAACTCTCATTTCACAGAATAATAGAATTTTTAGGTAAGAACCTTAGAAACACTCCAATCTACCTCTTTTACAAATGAAAATAAACTATCCAGAATATCTTTTTAGTAGTAAATACATCTCAGCTGTTAATTATTGACTTAGAAATAGAGATTAGGAAACCAAACTCTAATCCAACCCACCTTACACTACATGTTAAGTTTATTCTCCAAAATTATAACTTCAAACTAATGATTTCTACTCATGTGTTTTATTCAATAAATGATAGAACATAAAAAAACCTAAAGCTCAACTGGTCTAAAATACTAGCATTTGTTCACTGATGAACATTAGCACAGTAAGAAGAGCAGGAATCTACTAATAGAAAGACACAAACTATTGGAACTCACTTGAAAAAATAGAAAATATGAATAACAAGAGATTGGATTAGTAATTAAAAAAAAAAGCATAAAGTTTATCTGGACTTAGGTCCAGATAGCTTCACTGGTGAATTCTACCATATATTTAAGGAAGAATTAATAACATTCTTTACAAACTATTCCAAAAAGGAGAAGAAGGGAGAAACAATTCCCAACTCATTCTGCATGGTCAGTATTGCCTTGATACCCAAACCAGACAAAGTATCATAAGAAAAGAAAATAAAGATGAATATTTTTACGGATATAGATAAAAAATTCTCAAAAAAACCCCTAGCAAAATGAATTTTGCCATATACAGACAGAATTATACACTATGAGCAAGTAAGATTTATCACAGGAATGCAAGGTTACCTTAATATTAAAAAAGCCAAATATTGTAATACACTGAATCAGTGGAAGAAAATATAAAACACCATGTGGTCATATCAATTGATGCAGAAAAAGCATTTGATCAAATACAATATACTTTCATGCTTAAAACACTTGACAAACTAGGAACAGAAGTTGATTTACTAAAGAAGGGAATATATGAAAAACTCATAGTTAACATTAGACTTCACGATGAAAAGCTAGATGCTTTCCCCCTAACACAAGGAATAGGACAGAAAGTCTGTTCAGCATTGGACTGGAGGTTGTGTCCAGAGCAATTAGATATAAAAAGATTGGAAAGAAAGAAGCTAAACTATTTTTATTTACAGATATATAGTCTTACATAGGAAAAATCCTAATTAACCCACTAAAAAATCCATTAGAACTGATAAATAAATTCAGCAAGATTGAAGGGTAAAATATCCATATATAAAATAAATTTTTAACTACAAATCTGAAAATGAAATTATGAAAGCAATTTTATTTACAATAGTATCAAAGGAATCCAATTAGGAACAAATTTAACAAAGTGAGTGTAAAATTTATACTCTAAAAACTATTCTGAAAAAACACAGTTGAAAGATTAAATATCTAAATAAGAGGATGCCATGTGTATTGATTTAAAAATTCAATATTGTTAAATTGGTAATATTTCCCAAATCAATTGACAAATTCAATGCAATCGCTATCAAAAATTGAAGAAATGGGTAACTGACCCAAAAACTCACATAGAATTTTGATGGATTCAGAACAAAAGAACACTTGAAGGGAAGAGAAGAAAGCAGTAAGATTCACATATTCTCATTTTTGAAACTACAGAGCAACAGGAATCAAGGCAGTTGGTGTTGGCATAAAGACACATTATAGATCAATGAAGTGGAACTGAGATTCCAGGACTAAACCCATGTGTCTGAGATTAACTGATTTGAGAAGGGTGCCAAGAGAATTGAATGAAGAAATATAGGCTTTTTAGCAAATTATTTTTGGGACAACTGCATGGCCATATGCAAAAGAATGAAGTTGGATCCTTACCTCACATAATATGTGAAATTCATGCAAAATAAATTAAAGACCTCCATGGTTTGATTAAAATGATAAAACTATTAGAAAAAATACAGGGATACATTTTTATGACCTTGGATTTGGCTATTGATTCTTAGATGTGGCACCAAAACATGAGCAACAAAAGAAATAAAAATAGATTTGAAATAGAAATAGAAATAAAAGTTGAATATCAGATTTAAAATGTTTTATGCTTCACAGAACACTGTTAACAAAGTGAGAGACAAATCTCAGACTGAAAGAAACTATTAGCAAAGCATATATCTCATAGGAGACTTGCATCCAGAATGTATAAGGAACAATTATAACTCAATAAAAAGGTAACCTTATTTTAAAAATTGAATAGACATTTCTCAAAAAAAAAAAAAGATAAATATGACCAATAAGCGCATTAAAAGTTACTTGGCATACTTAGACATCAGGAAATGCAAATCACACCCACTAGATGATTATAATCTAAAAATGAGGAAACAAATGATGGTGAGGATGTGTGGAGATATTGGACTCTTCATACTCTCCTGGTGAGAATGTAAAATGGTACAGCCACCTTAGAAAACACATTGACAGTTTCTCAAGATATAATCACCACATGACCCCGTAATTTCACTTCTGGATACATGAGAGAGATAAATCAAACCTCCATGCAAAAACTTGTACACAAATATCTTTAGCTCTTAGCACCATAGTAGCCAAAATGTGAAAACAACCCAAATGTCCATCATCCCATAAATGGATAGAAAAATGTGGTACATTCATACAAATACTATGCAGTAATAAACAGGAATGAAATATGAAGTGATGGAATATGCTACAACATAGATGAACCTTGAAATCACCATGCAGTGAGCTAGTCACAAAAGACCATATAATATGTAAATCTACTTATATGAAATGTCTAGAATTCACAAATTAATAGAGACAGAAAGTGTTTTAGTTATTGTTTAGGGCTGGGCTAGATAGAATGATTAGGAAATGATGGTGGACAGGTACAGGGTTTCTTCTTGAGGGGATGAAAATGCTCCAAAATTGATTGGAGTGGTGATTATATATGACCGTGAATATACTTAAAATCATTGAATTGCATAGTTTAAATGGTTGAATTATAAGTTATATGAATGATATCTCAGCAAAACTCTTTTAAAAGGAGTCTATCCAAGTGGGGGTTTTAAAAACAAAGGTATGCTGTACCTCTAAAACAAAATCAAATGTAAGTTCGATTATATTCAGGGTTTAAAATATTCCAAGATCCTTAAGTAAGAGTTATAGCTAAGAGTAAGGACTATGGAATCTGAATGCTTAGATTCATACTAGTTTTACCAATATTGCTGCATGATTTAATCTGAAAATCACGCAATCTGAAAAGTGGGTATAATGAAAGTACCCATAAGTGGGCTGTTGGAAAATGAGATATGAAGTAAGGTATTCAGTACATTTTAAATTTCATGCAATTATAACTGTTGTCACTCATTGGGCTCTAATGTTACCAACCCACTGCAAGTTCATTCTTCATATGCATTGTTGCAGAAACAGAAGTGGTACAAACATGGTCCCCGATTCCAGAAATTGACACTCATTTTGGCAATTTCAAATTACCAAACTCAAATTGCCATGTTTTGTGGTGCAGAACACTAGAGCCATAAGAGTAGGAGAGGACAGTAAGGCCTGGAAGAAACAAGGAAGGTTGTCTGGTGCATGTGAGACATGAGCTGGAGATGAAGAAAGTGAATTTCCACACAGGCTGGTAACTGAGAGGTGGTGGTAGGAAGACAGTATTATTAGGGGTCCAATGAAGAGAGTGATCTGCATGAAATTGCTGGCAAGAGTTAGGGACCATCTTTGAATGGGTAGGATCAGGCCCTGTTGTGCATAATAGGCTAAGATGTTTGGACATGCTGGGATATTAGTGGTATCTTTATTTTAAGCTATGGTTTCCTTAGTGAAATTGAATTAGTTGCCATAATGCGATCTTTGGGTAGCAACTCTTCTTATGTTTAAGAGTTATGGTTAAATAAACATTTAGTCAGGGGGTGGTATTGCTTCTCTGTGGCCCCAGTGGGCTTTCGACTTACTGACAAAATACCTCCTTTAAAAGAAAACGTCATAGGAAATTTTTATCAGACAAATTAAACCAGCTAAGACGACTTTCTTTCATAACTATTGCAATAGAGATCAAAGCTATTGCAGTAGAGGAGAGATACTGACTCAATACTTCCAAAACAAAAGAGGGGAGGGAATTTAAAAGCCTTGGTGAACTATTGGAAAAATACTGGGGGCATTAGAGGGGAGTTTGGTCTGTGTGGTCCCACCATCTGTATTTGCTAAGTAGCACTTACAGAGGTTAGGCTCCTACCTTCCCACAGAGACCGAAGGTGACAGGCATGGTATCTTATGATGACTTCAAAGGGCTGGCTCCCAGGTCTTTGAGAAAGACATTCCTGGATTGTAGAAGATTTAGATCTCAAACAGTGGAGAGTTTTACAATTGTGAGTTATCTAAAGTAAAATGCTCTAGGAAAAGGGAGCTCAGGGCCCATAGTCAGGAGAAACCTGTCTAAAATTTGGTCCAGCTGGGGGAACATCGAGGCCATCTTGGCCATCAGACACTTGTTTAGAAGTTTTGTCATATGAAACCAGCCCTCGAATGTTTGTAACTCTTTGGAAATATAAATGTCTTTACACAATAAATTATTTTTAGACCAAAAGTGTTCTTGGTATGATTACATGTTCTATAAACCAAGGGAAGATCTCTCCTTTATTTTGTTTCTATCTGCATTTCAAGTACTTATTATTATTTGTTTTCCTTGTCAGAAAAAAAAAATATATGCCCTGAGGCTTTCCTTCTTCAGGCAACATTTTAAAGTGGAATTGAGCTTTATGTGCTATTAGGAGTTCCATTTAACTTTCCATTTTTACTTAAGACACTTAATGGATTTTCGGGCTGCCTAGTGCTAGTAATTAGGGCAAATCAATGTGAATCTCAATGTGTTTAAGTGGCAGCACATACATTACTTTCTCTCAAATTCATCTGTATTCAAATGTAACATCCTGCATAGCATAAGATACTGAAAATTCAGACCCTGGTGGCTGATCCAGACGTTAATAGCAGTAGTCATTAAACCTTACATTTCTATGGCACTTAATTGTTTTCAGTCGCTTCCACACACATACAATCTCAACTTGTCCTCCCAGTGAATGCTGTGGTAGAATTTATTGCAGGCATTTTATAGATGTTGTCCTACAAATAGCAAGACTCAGCTTTGGGCCTTCTGCCTCCTACCTTAATGTCTAGTTAGAAACCCTGAAGAATTTTTCAGATCTAGATATTGTATTAGCTTGAATTTGGAAATCACTATGCTCTCCTTTTTAAAATGATAATTTGGGATACTTCTCAAATACTTAATTTGTTTTTGTAATACCACTTTAGGAAGGCCTCATAATTATTCAAGCCCATTAATTCAGTTGGATCCTCTGATTTAGGCAGAAGAATTCAAGCTAGAGGCACATAATTTTGAAAAATAAATACTACAATAAAATGAAATTAATAAAAGTAATTCTCTGGAACTGAATTTCAAGAATAGCCTGCAATTGATGATGAGGCATAATTCCTGAAAAAAAATCTTCATATACTTGATTGATCTTTGGGAAATTTTCTACAGGTCTGATCAAATGTAGTAAATATTTCCATGTTAATATCCAACCCCCCGAGGAACTATTTGATACATTATGAATGTAGGCAGAAAAACATAATATTTAAATGTCAAGGAATAGAAATAAATATCAAGATATTGGACATCAAGGAAAATGTTGTCCAAACAAATTGCATCATTAGCCGCATGACTCACGTTTGAAATGTTTTTCTGTCATCAGGTAACCCCGCCCAGCCCACCTCTCTGCACTACATGAACCCTTACCAGCTGAACGCCTATGGCATGGCACTGAAAGCAGTGGGAGAAATCGTTCAAGATTATGACAGTGATAAAATGTTCCCAGCTCTAGGTTTTGGTGCAAAACTGCCTCCAGATGGAAGGATATCTCATGAGTTTGCTTTGGTAAGGATACATCATGAGGATTTGATATTTGAAACAAAATTATATGCTGGATTTTTAAATATTGGTTCACTATTTCTGCTTTAGTCAATCATGTAGCAGGTGTTTGTGACTTTAGACTCAGCTTAATTTTGCTAAATGATTGATTTAAGAGTGTTGTATTAATAGAAAAAATGACAGTTAAATAGAGTAGCAATAAATCTACCTACAGTGCATCTGATTTATAAGTAGGAGGGTCAATTATGGTTACCTACAGCTGCATAACAAAACTCCCTAGGAGTTTGAGGAGTAAACCAACACTTCTGTAATGCGTCATTTTGGGGTAAGAAATTCAAGAATACAATGGGAGGTGCTTTTTTTATGTATTTATTTTTGCAGTGTTTGGGACCTTCCTGGGATGGCTTGAATGGCTAGACATGGCTGGCATTGTTCGAGTGGAGCCATGTTCTTGGTTCTGGCTGTCAGTTGGATTCCTCTGCTCTTCTCCATGTCATGTCTTCTGGGGATAGCATGCTCCCTAAGATGGCTTCTTTGCTCTGATGCCTGAGCTGGGGTGACTGAGAGAGCTGGGTGGCCTGGACATCTTCCCTCTTTCTGCATACAGCCTCTCCATGCAGTTATCATGGGCTTCATCACAGGGTGGCGGCCTCACGGTAGTCAGATTTCTAACATGACAGTTGGCTTCCTCAGAGTGAGTATTCTAAGAGGCTGGGGCGGAGGCTGCACTGCTCTTTGTGTCCCAGCCTGGGAAGTCCCAGAAATATTCTTTCTGCCACGTTCTCATGGCCAAGCAGATCACTAAGGCCAGCCCAGGAACAAGGTAGCAGAAGTAACTTTTGTCTCTCAAAGGGAGGAATACCGAAGAATGTGTGGATATTTCTAATATACCTAAAATGCATCTGATTTATAAATCTTCTATTGATAAACAGCCTCTTCTAAAATGGCATTTCAAGTGTAAAAGACTGATTATAGCTGGAGTTAATTTTTTCAAATGTGAAGCAGCACTGATGGCTATAATTAATTAAGATTTAAATATACTGTAGAAGATATGATTGGTATAAAAATATGTTTCTTATTAATGTTTAATTTATATAGATCTACTGACATATTGTGTGATTGCAGATAAACAATGTGTTGCAGTCTACCTTCAAAATAAACCCCACACAGGTGATGCTGATAGGCCCAGTCAGCCTTACTCGCACCTGTACTTTCTCATAAATAATGGGGAAATCAGTACAGGATGGTGAGCTATTATTTTAGAAAAAAAATAGGTTTTCCTAACAGAGGTACCCCCCAGCCTACACTACATGTTGTGGCAGGTGAACTCTCCTGTCACATTTCTTGTATGTCTTTATTTATTGTTTTTATTCTTATTACAAAAACAATGCACAATTATTGTAGGAATTGTTTATGACTGCAAGCAAAATAGACGAAAGTGAACAATAATAAATATTGTTCAAAATGAACAATAACACTATCTTTACCAAGGAATTACTGAGTATCAATCTAAATACTGTATACTCATGTTCTTATTTAATCTTCATAAAATTTTTGTGCAGTAGGTATATCATAGTTGTCACATTATGCCACTCTAGCAAAAGCCCTTATATTAAATATGGAAGAAGAGTGCACCCAAGAGTTAGGAATCTCAGGTCAGAGGCTCAGATTTAACCAGGGTTCTTGAACCCAGATCAGTCTTATTTTAGAATTTGTTCTCTTGACCACTACTTAACCATGTTTTATAAAATACCTGTAATACTACTGCTTAAGAAATGTGCTTTATTAACACCACTACATATGTATATATACATGTATATATGTATACATATATACATGTATATATACATGTATATATACATATGTAGTGGTGTTAATAAAGCACATTATAATATATACATGTAGATATACATACACACATAATGGTAATACCTGTACATATATGCACATATATGTGTATGTATATGCACATATACATTTCCAGAAGCTTTTAAATGATGTTTGCTTTTCTTAAATATATACTTTAAGAATAGTATTTTAATACTTTTATTGCTGCACTTATTTTGCCTCTCAATTCCATCACTGCAATTTCAGAAAAGGCAGCTGTAGGGTTTGATTCTTTCTCCCGTGAAATAGCCCACATGCCATACTCCCAATGTCATGTAAAAATGAATATCGGTTGGGATTTTGTGTCTGGGAGCATTAATACTTCACAGAAATTTATGAAACCATGAAAATCACTCATGTGATCCTAGGTCTTAAGTGCCTTAGGAAAAAGGTCACAAGCTATTTTAAGTCTAAGAAAAAGAATAATTATGTTAAACTAAATGAGGGTTATTTATTTTCCTTCTTTGACTTTTCTGTCACACTTGTATATGATTTTTTCTCTTCTCTCTCCCTCTTATCCTCTCCTTTTCTGCTTTTTCTACTTCTATATGTATTCTTTGTAACCGAACTTATGCAAATATTCCTGCTAAAGAAGACCTTCTTATTTACATGTTGAACTGTTCTTTTAACCCAAACTTGTAGAACAGAGTCATACCCCTTTAAATGTATGAAAAATAGTCTCCCAAACAGATGACAAAAATGATGATGATGATGATGATGACGATTATTCAGCATTAATATTACTTTTTATGCCACTTTAATTTTTTCAAAACTCCTTCATTTTCTTAGAAATGTAAGCCAGACAAGGGTTAAGTAAATCTCCAAAGAGGTAGCATTTTGCTTGATTTGCACTAAAGTACTTTGTATTAACCTCATCATATATAACTGCAATATATATTCTATAGGTGCCAAGAATAGCAAATACAAACACTTAAGTCACATGTCAGTCTGACACTTAATATACCACCTAATGTTCACAAACTCTCAGGTTTCGATGGTAAGAAATGTGATGTGTATTCACAACCATAAATCTCTTTATCCTCATCAGGTTCAAATAATCTTTCAGGTGGCAAGGGAGGCTTTTTAAAAAATTAAATACTCCCTATTTGGTGAGTTTCATGTTAGCTCAAATGCTGAAACTGAGCTTTGCTGAATCAAAAGGATCTTAGGTAAACCAGGCTTTTCATGTGAAATATGTATAAGAATGGATGTAATCAGATAAGAAAAAGGAATAGGAAAAGAAAGAAAAGGTGTCCTAGTATTATCCTGTTAAGCAGTTTTGATTGTGAAATTGATGAGTCATTGCTCTCATATCTTCATGACTCTTAGGATCCTTGTGGGGTTGTAACTGAAATACAATATTGCGGGGTTTCAGAGGACCTGTGTCTAATAGGCATGTGGCCAGTGAGACTCAAAAGAAGGTTTTGCATTGATCAGTAGAGAAATGCTACACCTGCCCAAGCACTTTCTCCTACTGAATGTCTAAAAGGATTTGCATGCTTTTCACTTACTTTGGCATTTATGGGAATCTATAAAATTTCGTATCTATGTATATCCTTATTCTTTCAATTAGACAGAAGAGTTTAGCAACCAAGTGTCTTTACCACTGTATGCATAATACAACAGCTTGATAGATTTTTAAAAATTGAATAAAAGGGAGAATTCTCTCAGCTTTTCCTGTAGTAAGCAATCTCTGGGCAGCAACAGTTAACATTTCAAAGAGTAAAGCAACAGCCCCTGAGAGCATTTTGTCAGTGTGCTAGGCCGGCTAAGAAGTGTTGTAGGCTGTAGGTCACAAAAGAGATTGTAGGCTTCTTGTCCAGAGCTGACTCTGACTCCCCAGTTACAGTCCCTTAGGGGGTCAAATGGGGGGAAAACGGGTGAAAGCTGGACACCCTCCCCACCTCAGTCTCCACAGTAGAATTATTGCTCATTTTGAATTCCATTCTATATATTTATGTGTTCTACAAATTGACATGTATGATTTTATAAATGGAAAAGGTTGTTAATTAAAAAGGAAGCATACAATACAGTATCCATTGCTGTTTTCATTCATGTAGAACAAAATTGAATGCTCTTATTTTCGAAAACATACTGTGCTCTTTTGTAGGGGCTAGATCCACATGTAAGCTTATTTCAATTTGTTTTAACAAGCAAAAACTAACTCCCAAGATAATTATTTTATTAAATGAGTTCTTTAAAAAGACTTAAAATATTTTTATAACCCATTACAATATTGTCATTAAGAGGAAAATCTCATTTTAATAGTTGTAAATTATTTTAAATAATTCTGATGTGATGCAAAGCATATATTTAAGAAAATGTATAATTTTATGTAATAAAGTATTTTTATTATCCATGGCATATGAGGAAATCTTAGGGCAATTTATTATACTACTAGAAATTAGTGCGTCAGATATTCCATAATGACGAGGAGAACATCCAGTGATTATCTTTCCACTAAGAAAAATGAAATGGTGAGAAAAATGGCCACCTTGTAATTTCAATTTCAGAGGAACAGAGGAAATATAAACTGCCATTCAAACATTAAAAAGACTTATCAAAAAGAAGCCCAGAATTATCCTGGTTTGTAACTGTTCCCTCAAGGAAGCTATAGAACACATTTTAATGCCCAAAATGAATAATTAATTTTAATTTTAATTAGCTTTGTACCTTATCAAGGGAAAAGAACACTGTAAAATTTTACTTAAAGGAAGGTTAAATAAGTCAGCTCAGATTAACATTAAAACCACCATGAACTGCTTTGTGCTAAATATCAATCAACTACCATAACCAATTTTATAATATAAAGAAGTCTTTTATTATTTTTATGTTTTTAAACATTTACAGGAGGTTTCATTAATGAAAAGTTTAAAGAAAAGAAAATAAACAAGAAAAAGTGGGTATAACTCCTCTCATGAATGGCAAAACTGGAGTCATCAATAACATCTGATTTAGTTTCCTCAGATTTCCGCTCTCCAAACTGCCCAGGACTTCATAACATGGAGGAGGAGTGGTGGTGAAGGGATTGGGTTCTGGGGTCAGACCGCGTGTGTTCAGACACTGGCTCTTTTCACCCGCATTGTGTGACTTTTGGGCACATTATTTAAACTCTCAGTGCCTGAGTTTCTTCATGTGTAAAGTGGAAATAATAACATTTTATCTACATTTTTAGAGTTGTTATAAAAAAACTATATAACATATGTAAATATTTTGATGTAAAGGTTGGTATATAGAAGTCAACAATTTCTGTTATAAATTTACAGTTACTTGTGATTGTTCAGGTAAAAATGTACATGCAATGTTAAATATAGTTGCTGCCCTTAGTGTTTTAAAATATATTCACAAATTTCATTTATGTCTCTTCTCGCCTTCCAGAGATGGAGCCTAATTCCCCTCCCTTTGAGTGTGCACTGTACTTAGTGACTCATTTCTAGTCGAAGCATTAAAGTAGAAGTATTGGTATGCAATTTATGAGACTAGCTTATGAAGGCACTGGGACTTCCTCCTTGCACTTTCTGTTGGGTTGTTCATTCTGAGGAAGTTAGCTGCCATGTTGTGAGAACACTCAAGCAGCCCTACTGTGGAGAGTCCTGGTTGGCCTCCCACCAACAACAGTATAAGTGAGCCTTCCCGGAAGCAGATCCTCCAGCCCTGGGCAAGCTTTCTGATGCCCAGGTGTGCATCTGGACTGTGAACTCATCAGAGATTCTTAGCAAGAACCACCTGGCTAAGGTGCTTCTGGATTCATGACAACCCCAAAATGTGCAAAATAATAAATGTTTATTATTTTAACCCACTAACTTTTGGGGTAACTTGCTACATAGAAATAGCTAACTAATATACTGCCTTATTTATGTTACCTGTGGAATCTGGACCAGGAAAATTAAACCTAATAAAGTAGAGTATTGAAGGTATGAAAAAGTGAAAGCAGGTCTCCAGGTTTAAAGTTGCCCCTCTGGGTGCTGTCTTTCAGAATAAGTCCTTGGTGGCAAGCTGCATTTTCCTTGAACAACGTGGATATGTTTCTTTGATTCTTTTCCTTTTCCTGTGTCTTGATATTTCTGACACCAGATTGCACTCCCTCTGACCCTTCTCCAGTTGGCATTGTCAGGTGTATCCTGAAGATGTGTGTGTGGCAGATGGTTTACATTTTTCTTTCTATAAGGGGAAACTGAATAGACAACATTTATTATTTTCTGATTTTAATATATCACTGCAGAAACTTGAAAAATATACAATAGTTTAAAGAGTGATATAAAAGTCCCCAATTATATAACCACTCAGCGTTAACTACCCAATATTTTATTTATTTCTTTTCAGAATTTTTGTATGCTCATGCCTACATGTACAAGACCTGTGTAAAATGACATTATTAATTACGAATGTGATAATCAGTTCTCAAGATTATTTAGAATCATTTCCTGCCATTGTTTTGAAACGTATCTATTTTTAATTACCATGTACATTCTAGTATCATATCATACTCTGTATAATACAGTGCAATCTAATGTTGACCACTTAACTTTTGCTGTTGTAAATATATAAATGAGTATTCCAGAAAATTTTTTATGAGTATCGGTGTTTATTATTTTTTCAATTGATCTTTACAGACACTATTCATGTTTTACTGTTTTTTGCCTGTAATGTTCTACAGAATGGGAACCCTCAAAATCCCTACTGTGATGGCATCGAGGGCGTCATGGAGGCTTACTATAGGAGTCTGAAGTCGGTACAGCTGTACGGGCCAACCAACTTTGCTCCTGTAATCAATCATGTGGCCAGGTAAGGGAAGTCCACAAGATATTTCTTTTAGTGTACTGCACCACAGTGAAATCATAACATTGTTGTTAAAATGACCTCGCAGATGAAAGTCTCTTCTTTTTATCTCCAAGAAAGTGAGGAATTTCGACATACAGTAGAAAGTCTCCTATGAGCTGATATGACACTTTGCTAAAAACTTTACATCAAAATCTCAAGTGAAGAAACATACACTGGGTTATGTTAGGACCTGCATTAGTTTAACCAAAGAAAATTTTTTCAAAAAGGCATGTATGAGAGCAATAATAAGATCAATCATGATCTGAGCTATGTACATTATTAATATTTAGTGTTATATTCCATAGTAGCAGAGAAGTAATAAGAACTAAATTCCATGAAGATAACTATTCCTTTCAGTGATATGGAGAGCACATTATTTTCACCTCTCTAAAATTAATGTAACAGTTAATGTTCTAAATCCCCAGAGCTCTACCTGTATATAATGCATAGTTTTAAGATCAGAATATAATTGCTTATGATTCCAAGTACATGTTCTAGGAAAAATTTTATGGTAAAAATCTATTTACATTTGTTTATCATTTTTCATTAGTGCATAAATAAATTAGACATCATTTTTTAAATACTTATAAGTTTGGCCCTGGCTGGTGTGGCTCAGTGGATTGAATGTCAGCCTGTGAACCAAAGGGTCACTTAGTTCAATTCCTGGTATAGGGCACATGCCTGGGTTGTGGGCCAGGTCCCAAGTATGGGGCATGCGAGAGGCAACCACACATTTATGTTTTTCTCCCCCCCGGTTCTTGCAATTCCCCTTTCTAAAAATAAATAAAGTCTAAAAAAAAGAAAAGAAAAAAAGAAATACAAGTTTGGCTTGATCCACTTGTAAATCTTCAGAAAACTTGCCTAATATTTAGGTAATATAAAAAGTATACTCACATCTCTTGCCCTGGCTGATGTGGCTCAGTTGGTTGGAGCATCATATGGTAACTGAGAGTTTGCAGGTTCCATTCCTTGTCAGGGCACATACCTAGGTTGCGGTGTTCCATTACTGGTCCAGGCATACGATACCGGTCTGGGCACATATAATCCCAGTCTGGGTGTGTGCCGAAGGCAACCCATCAATGCTTCTCTCTCGCATTTATGTTTCTCTCTCCCCTTTTCTCTCTCCCTTCCTTTCTCTCTAACAGCAATGGAAAAATGTCCTCAGGTGAGAATTTAAAAAACAAAAAGATAGCTTTTGTATCCTTCCTAATATATAACTAGCACTTGAAAAATGACTGCATTCACATCAGTTTATTAATGCAAAGTGCAATGTGAAACCTCAGTTCTCTGAAGGTTCCAGTACTTTTGCCATTTCCCTATTGGACATCAGGAGCAACTTAAATGTGTTTTAGTTTTCATTATCTGGGACATAGACAAGACACTAAAATAGCTCTGCACCCAGGGCTGACCCCAGTGGACTCCATGGGGCTCCAGTGCGACTCCACCTCAGTTTGACAATGATGTATCGATGACCACTCTGCATGTGACCCTTTACCTCAGGTTTTTCAAACATTTTTATCCACAATCTGTACCATTATAAATTTTACATCTCAGCTCTGGATACATATGACATTTTTTAAAAGATTAAGAAATAATACTTATTTCTATCTCATGGTTCTTATTCTTTTCTATTAAATTTTTTGTAATGCAGGTCTTGACCCACAAAATTGATTTCAAAATTCACTAATGGGTCATTACCCGTAATTTGAAAAAGACATCCTAGCTTATTTCATTAGCCTGTATAAGTAGTGTTATCTGCACTCTATTTTCCTGGTGTTTTTTTATGGCTTTCAAATAAAGGAGAATCAAAATAATATTAATGCACATAAATTATAGTTGATTCTCACTCTTTCTGTCATATACTATCATACACATCACTGCTGTGTATTGAAAGATAAGAGAAAATGATAGGACTTATTTTGTGTTTACTCATGCTAGTTATAGATGTTCTCAGCAGTGCTTACCACTTTATTTTGTGTTTTTGTCCTTGTATATCTAGTATAAATGTTAAACTTTTGGGTATAAACTTTCTACTTGCACTTCTATATACTATTTAAAACACAGTCTCCACACTGTTCTGTTAGCATTTTTTATATTCCATCCAGCATTTTTCAAATTCAGAAGTATAAAGGTCATTGCCACCTAACACTTTCAGGCTCTTTGGAAGTAACCCATGATCTAATAACTCTTTATTGTTATTTGTTCATGCCAGAAGATAGGATACACAGTAAATGATGGCTTTTGGGGAATCATCTGTTCCCTGCCAATACAATCTGAAGTTCCTTGTATCTATTTCTTGTTATGACTCTCTGTAAGAAATGTCTTTCTCCTTCCCTTTATCTTTGAGAGTTTTGTTTAATTTTTATTTTTAGGCTTTTATTAAGACAGATATTTTTTCTGTGGTCCAAACTTATTACCTCCCAAAATTTATCAACTAAAATAAAGGTTACTATTTGTTTCTAAATCAAGAGAAGTGCCATAGTTACAGTGTGTATGACCTCTACATAAAATTCCTTGTGCATTTTGTCACATTTAAATGAATTTCAAGAGTACTTCACCGTGCCCATCTTATGGAGGTAAGTACTCAACGAGTATCTAATACAGTCTATGTATCTGAAAATACTTGTCATTAAAAATTATTTTTGTAAAGTCAAAAGCAAATACATTTTCTTACTTTATTTGCTTGATTTTTTCCCTTTAAAAATATGTTTTCTTTATTGATAAAGCTTAGTTTTTTTATAATAGTTTTCTATAAACATGATGATGCTTACTTATTCTTTAATAACATGCTTATTTTCAGAAATAAAACTGATGTCATTACACTATTGGTTTTGGAGATAATATTAATGAGATAATGTGAAATAGTGAAGAACAAAGGCATCAAGTCTGTGAATCATTAAGGTTTTATGTGCTATTCTGAGGCTTTCAAACCCCCATCTCTAATTTTCTACCTTTGCACTCCTTATTTCATAGAGTTGTCCAGAGAACAGCCTTTCCAATAATGTAAAAAATAACCTACTCAACATCATTGATGCCTGTCACAAATTTGAGTTCAAACACTTTAGTTTGCTACTTGAGAATTTGCAGTATCTCACTGCCACCCACCCATTCAACCTCATTTCTCTGCATGTTCTGCCACATGCAGTGAATTTCAAGTCATAAAGAATCACTACTTCTGGTCGATGATGTCATCCTAAGGGTACCTCTGTCACAGCTCTCACTAATAGGTTCCTCTCCATTGTTACGTATAGATCTTTTCAAAATTAAAGAGAGGAATTGTGATTTAATCTCACAATGCTTTGCTTTATACCAAGAAATCCACACCTGTTTAATTGAATATTTTATATATCATATATTATGAGTATACTTTAATAAGCTTAAAATAGGAAACTAAAGAAACTATTAATGATAATACTTAGTCAACCTTCACGAGCTGAGGGAAATGCGATAGTGATTGGTACCTACCATGTCAGTCAGGGTTCTCAGGAGAGATGGAACCAATAGGATATACAGGTAATGAGATTCAGTTTAAAGGATTGGCTTATGCAACAGTATGTGCTAGCAAGTCAGAAGTTCATGGAGAAAGCTGGCAGGTTGGAAACTCAGGCGGAATCAGATATCGTTGCAGTCTTGAGTCACAATTGCTTTTGCTTTTAAACTAGTTTTGTTAGGACTTTAACTGATTTGACGGGGATATTTTATTAAAAGTCATCTAATTGCAGATGTTAACTATGTCTACAAAATACTTTCACAGCAATACCTTCTCGAGGGTTTGACTCAATAATTGGATGTTATAGCCTAGACACATTGACATATAAGAGTAACCATCACATCTTCCAAAAGAAATGCAATATTATTATGTTGTAAATTGAAACCAAATTAAAAATCAGAGAATACTTTTAGGTACCCGTGGAAATGGGGCTTTTGTGGTACCTAAAGAAAAGAATTTCCTGAGACCTGCACAGGAAGATGTGGCTCTGTGGAATGGGTTATTGATGATGTACAATTAAGGAGGTTCCCCTCTTGATGTCCCATTGCTGTCTGTCTCACCATGGAAAAATATCCAGCCTTTTCTTCAGTGGGGCCAGGATGAAAGCCACTGCCCAGTGTTTATATCAAAGTACAGTTCAGCCTAGCATCCAGCTAGCCCAGCTTGTGTTTCTGGTTGTAGTCCATTTCAGGCTCCCTCCTGCAGCCTGTGCTTGGAGTGGCATGGCCGTGGGTCCTGTGGCTGATAGGAGAGAGGACCTGCAAACACATGGGGTGAGTGCAGGTTGCCTGGTCAAGAGAGAGAAAGCTTCTTTGTTCCCCTGGAATTATATTAGCTTGGGTATGGTATGGAGGAGGTGCTTTCTCAAAATAACCAATAAGTTCCAAACTTTCCAACACTTCAGGTGGATCCACCTCCCAACTAATCCTTCTTTCCCCAGGCAAGACTGATAAGCTTCTCTGGTCCACCACCTCCCCCTTGTACCATTTTGATTTCTATTGCACTTGTTCCTGCCTCTCCCCGTTCCCACTAGATTATCTGGTATCCACTTGATTATCTGGTAGCAGAGGCAGGGAGGGAGGACTACTAATTCTCTTGGCAGAAAAATGCTGGAATCCTCTGGGGTCTGAAGCTGTAGCTTCTTGGCTAGGAGGCAGGCTTATACTCCTCAGTTTATTAAACTCAGTGATTAGTTGTCTTTGCTCTCCTTTTCTAGCTGAATACTGCTGGTAACACTTTCATACATGAACTTAATAACTTACCTATTATCTATAACACTGTGTTCAAATCTCAATAATTAACAACAATAGGAAAAAATGTTAAGGAAATCATATGTTTATACATATGTGGTTTGAGGAAAATAGAGATTTGCTCATCCCCTGCTTAGCCTCAGTTTCCCCTTGGATATGGCAATTACCACTTTTGCATTTCTGCTCAGGTCATTTTTTCCAAAGATTTATTTTCATCTAGACTGCCGCCTCAATAATTTCAAACGATTTGGAGTATATTTTGTTGGTATATTTCTTCAATTTGTTATTTCAAAAACCAACTAATACACCAATGAAAATCATCAGTTCTCTTTTCAGTCTGCCATTTGTTTCCTGTGCACAACCAGTCACTTTTTCAGACCATCACATTCCAGTTTTTAAGAGGGATTTATCAATTTATAACTATTGACTAGATTCATTTTTCTTTTCCTGATATTGAGAAAGTCAAGGATCTTGAAAATCAGCTAAAATTTGTTTTAATTTTCAGGAGATAATGTTTATTTTGGAATTTTCATAACTAATAGTAAAATTTAAGCAATATGCTATCTTTTATCTCTTTCATCTGCAGATCAATAGTAATAAAGTCAAAGTGATAATCATGATTGAGCCCCAAATCTGCCTCAGGCAATAGGCTCAAGTTATACTGTGGTTTATTGTATTTACTTTAATCTAAATTACTCTAAAACATTACACTAATGTTATTGTTCCCATTTTTCTGATGACCAGGTGGATATGTAGTGGCCATTTGTGGTGGAGCTAAACTCCAAACAGAATAATCTGATTCCAAATCATTGTGCCTTATGCACTGAAACCTTTTCACCTCTGCTCCAGAGGTAAAGATGCACCAAAGAAAGTGCAACAAAACTACCTACCACATGGATACAGTGGTCACTTCATCACACTGACAAAAATTGTTTGGGTAACAACTTAGAAACATAACAATTTATGGTGTTACTTTGTATTGCACTATTTAAATATATCCCTTTACTTAGTATTAAGATTTAATTTATTGTGTATGTCAAAATTAAACTACTTACATAAAACACTTCCAAGTCAGTGTCTTATCTGGTTTTGTTGTCCTCTCTATTCCTGTGAAGTAGTATGAGTGGAAAGAATATTCCACAGATCTGAGCCACCCATTTGTGAGTTTATGAAAACAATCCCAGAAACTTACTTGACAGAGTCTAAAGAAATGTGTTTGAATTCCAAACTCCTGACGAAGTTAACCTCTCTCCAGATTTTCCATAATAATATTAAAATATAAATTATAGATTTTCTATATTTGAAAAAGACAGCAGGCTTTCAATATTAAGAGTTATAATTATACAATTGCAAATGCAAAAGGATCAATCATTAAGTTCCTTTATGAAGCCAGCTTCTTTAAAATACAATTTGAATCTGCATATCTGTATATCAGTGTTACCTTTTTGAAGATTGGGATGTGATCGGCCTCTGCTTTCTACTTTTACACAGCTATAGCATTTACATTATTTTTTCATAAACATAGAATACTTTTAGTACAAAATATGATTTTGTTTGAAATTTAGCTTAACTTGTGAAGTTTAACAATGTGAGAATGTGTAGAGTAAATGCAATACAAATAATGAATAAGTTAAGATGACTTCTGATGCTGATGGTTATAAAGATGAAAATGGGTTGAATAGTTCTTATAGAATGTAATTTATTTTCAAAGCAGCTTATCTAAGCAGTAGTGAGAGCCACACAATGACCTCATGTATCTTTCTGCAGCATTAACTTTTCTCAAAGTTAAGAAATATTAATATAAGACCTTTATTATAAAGTAAAATGCAAAATTCCTATGAAATTCCTAGTTTACTGTATCTGCTTTAGGATCTAGTCCTAACTCTCTTGGTAGTATGAACATTTTCTCCTGTTCTTTTTGGTATACTTTCTAATGATTCAAAAGGAAACCAAAATGTAAGTGGATTCAAGTCACCAATAAAAAGATAGATTTGGTGAATATTTAAGAAAAAAACATGTCCAGCCATATGCTTTCTATTAAAAAACTTAACTTACATCTAAAGATGTAAGTTGAATATAAAGGGATAAAAAAAGATAGTCCATGCAAATGGTAATCAAAACAGAGTAGGCAGGAGTGCCTATATTTTTATCAGACAAAGTAGACTTTAAGTCAAAAACGGTCACAGGAGACCTCACTGGTGTAGTTCAGTTGGTTGGGCATCGTCCCACAAGCCAAAAGTTTGTTGTTTGATTCCCAGTCAGGGTAGATGCCTGCGTTGCAGGCCTGGTCCCTGGTTGGGTGCATATGTGAAAAGCAACTAATTTATTTTCTCTCACACATCAGTGTTTCTCTCCCACTCTTTCTCCCTTCCCCTATCGGTAAAAATAAATAAATAAAATCTTTAAAATTAAAAAAAAAAAAAAACCTCACAGGACACAGAGAAGGCCATTACAGAATAAAAGGGTCAATTTATGTGAGAATACACACACATACACATTCAGCCTTAAAAAAGGAGCTCCTGCCATTTGCAACAATGTGGGTGAACCTGAAGGATGTTATGCTAGGTATAATGAGCAAGACTCAAAAAAGAAAAACACTGCATGTTCTCAATTATATGTGGGATTTTATTTTATTTAATTTTTGAAGATTTTATTTATTCATTTTTAGAGAGAGAGGAAGGGAGGAAGAAAGAGAGGGGAAGAAACATTAATGTGTGGTTGCCTCTCACATGCCCAATACAGGGAACCTGGCATGCAACCCAGGCATGTGCCCAGACTGGGAATTGAACCAGCGACTCTTTGGTTTGCAGACCCGCACTCAATCCACTGAGCTATGCCAGCCAGGGCTTATATGTGAAATTTTAGAAAGTTGAATACACAGAAGCAAAGACTAGAATAGTGGTTACCAAGGGTGAGGAGGTAGGAAAATGGGGAGATCTTGGTCAAAGGGTACTAAGTTGCTTTATGTAGGAAGCATAGATCTAGAGATGTAATGTGTGACTGACTATTATAGTTAATACTATATTGAATACTAGAAATTTGCTAAGAGAGTAAATTTCAGGTTCATTGATCACAAAAAAAGGCAACTGTGATAAGATGGTATGATGATTAACTTGACTAATAATCATTTCACTAGGTATATCAAATCATGTTCTACACTTTAGATAAGTACAACCTTCATTAAAAAGAATAAATAATTGTAAAGGTGTCAATTCACACAGGGAGACAATAATTACAAATATGTATGCACCTAACAGCAAAGTACCAAAATCTATAAGCACAAATTAACATGTCTGAAATGAAAAATAGACAACAGTACAGTAATATTGGACTTCACTGCTGGACCAAAATGGACCTAACGGAGATGTCAGAGCATTCCAGTCAACAGTCAAGTAGAATACACATTCTTTTCAAGCACACATGGAATATTTTCTAGGATAGATCACACAATAGTCACAAAACAAATTTGAACATATTTAAGAATATTGAAATCATTCCAATGTATCATTTTTGACCAAAATAGAAGAAAACCTATCAATCAATAACAAAAAGGAAATCAGGAGTACTCACAAATAAGTGGAACTTAGCATAACATTTAATGACCATTGGGTCATTGGGTCAAAGAAGAAATCAAAAGGAAATGGAAATCAGAAAATATTTTGAAACAAATGAAAATGGAAATACAACATGCCAAAATTATGGAATTCAGCAAAAGCAGTCCTAAGAGGAAAGTTTAAAGTGATAAGCACCATTTTCTAAAAAAAGAAAAATCTCAAACAACCTACCATTACATCTCAAGGATCTAGACAAAGAACAAACTAAGCACCAGTTAGCAGAGGAAAGAAATAATAATGATTTGAGTAGAAATAAAAGAAGTGGAAAAATAAAAAACAATAGAAAAAAGACAAAACTCAGAGGTTTTTTTTAAAAAGAAACAAAATTGACAAACCCTTAGCTAGACTAAGAAGAGTCATGTGAAATCAGAAATGGAAGAGGACACGTGAAACTGGTGTCACAGAAGTAAATTATTAACAATTTATTAACATATGACCTACCAAGAATGAATTAAGAAGAAACAGAAAACCTGTACAGACAAAAACAAGGAGATTGAATCAGTAATCAAAAACCTGCTAACAAAGAAAAGCCCAGGAACATATGGATACATATGTGAGTTTTACTGTTTAAAAAAACATTAGTACAAATACTTCTTAATCTCTTCCAAAAGAATAGAAGGAACACTTCCAAACTTATTTTATGAGGCCAGCATCACCCTGACACCAAAGACAGACAAAGAGACCACAAGAAAATACCCCTGATAAAACTGAAAGGTGGTTGCCAGAGGGGAAGGAAAGTGGGGGCATGGGGAACAAATTTGGTAAAGGGGGTCAAATATATGGTAACAGAGGGAAACTAACCTTTGGTTGGTATACAGACATCAAATTATTATATTGTACACCTGAAATTGATGTAGCAACACAAAGCTTCTTGATATTGGTGTTGGCTATGATTTATTGGGTATGACACCAAAATCACAAGCAACAAAAACAAAAATACATAGACAAGTAGGACTACATCAAATTATAAAGCCTTTACACAGTAAAAGAAAATAAAATGAAATGGAACCTCTGGAAAGTGAGAAAATATTTGTGAACTGTATAGCCAGCAGGGGTTAAGTTCCAAAGTATATAAAGAACTCCTAGAACTCAACAGCATAAGAAAGTATCCAACTTAAAAAATGGGCAAAGGACTTGCATAGACATTTCTCCAATGAAGTCATAGAAATGGCCAGCAGCTGTATGCAAAGATGTTCAACATTGCTAATCAGGGAAATGCAAATCAAAACCACAGTGAACTGCTATCACCTCTCACCTTTTAGGATAGCTATATTACGCGATGGCTAAAAGATAAGTGTTAGTGAGGATATAGAGGTATTGGAACCCTTGTGCACTGTTTGTGGGAATGCAAGTTGGTGCAGCCACTATGAAAAATAATATAGAGATTCCTCAAAAAATAAAAATAGAGCCACCAGCAATCCCCCTTCTGAATATATATCCAAAACAATTGAAATCAGGATCTCAAAGAGATATCTGTATCATTATTTACAACATCCAAGATATGGATGTTATTCTGCCTTTAGAAAGAAAGAAATCCTGCCATTTGCAACAACATGGATAGACCCGGGAGACATTATGGTATGTGAAATAAGACAGTCATAGGAGAACAAATACGTCACGATTCCCCTTAGATGAGGCATCTGAAACAGCCGGATGTACAGAAGTAGACAGTAGAATGGTGGTTATCAGGGGTTGGGGAAAAGGGTTATGTGGATTAGATATTCAATTGGTATCAAGCTGCATGTGTACAAGATGAATAAATCCTGAAGCTCTGCTGTACCATGTAGTGCCGATAGTTAACAAGGCATTGTGCACTTAAAATATTTTTTAAGATTTTATTTATTTATTTTTAGAGAGAAGGGAAGGGAGGGAGAAAGAGAGGAAGAGAAACATCAATGTATGGTTGCCTCTCAGGTGCCCCCTACTGGGGACCTGGCCTACACCCCTGGCATGTGCCCTGACTGGGAATCGAACCAGCGACACTTTGGTTCACAGGCTGGCACTCGATCCACTGAACCACACTGGCCAGTGCTGTGCACTTAAAATTTTGTTAAGAGGCTGGATTTTATTTCAAATGGCCTTAACACACATGCACACACATACACACATACAAAGGGACAAAAGAAGTTTTGGAGCTGAGGGATATATTTATAATCTTGATTGTTTTGATGGTAACACAAGCATATACATATGTTTAAACTCATCAAATTTTATACATTGATTATGTGCAGTTTTCTGTATACCAATTATAACTCAAGCTGGGGGGAAAAGACATACCAACAACTGAGACTTTTGCCATGGAAGAAAGAAGCATTGAAAGAGAAATAAAAGTAAATACAAAAAAATAATCAGACCATTAAGCCAGCTTAAGGTATTTATAAGACTGCATAATACTCAATATTTCATATTGTTTTTGAACCTGGTAGAAATTTGTCATTTTAAGAGCATGGTGTGGAAAGAAAGGTATAAAAGCCTTACTGTTGTACTCATAGAAGCTTTTCTCACTGCTATTTATAGACTTCAGTCAGTCACATGAAATACAAAACCCCCTGCTTCTGAAGTGTAGTCAGTAAGAAACGCTTTTAAAAAAATAATGGGTATTTAAGAAAATTGTTTGTATCTCTCACATCAACCACAACCTTTGCAGGTTTATAAATTTAAGAAAAGAATTCCTGAGGGAGATGATCAACTTCTTTTCTTAAAAAAAAAAAGTTAAGGGTAAAATAGAAGAGGCTCATTTCTGCTTTGGATTGTTTTCCACTGATTGTGTTACAATCAAATTAATACAAATTTTTCATGTCTAAGGTCAATTGTGCAGTACCATGGGGCAATTTTTGACTATACATTGTGGAGCAAATTTAATACTATCTTTACAGATAGTATTGTATACAGGCCACTTACTGTAGTCTCTTCATTAATCTGTAAAATTATTTTATTAGCAGCATGAGAAATTATTAGTTTCTCTAGTCTGTGGCAAAGTTGCAAATACTTTTCTTGTCCATATGGTAGTTAATTCTGCTCTCCAAGAAATGAGTTCTGTCCTGGAATATTATGCTGTTGATCTGTTCTTGACCTGTTCAAACTTACTTTCTTAGGATCCTTTAGGCTGTGAAGGAATTTCACTGATATCAATGACAGTGTTTTTGAACTTAAATTTTCAGTGATTCACTTAATGACTTTTACAGAAATAGAACAAAGTCTTCTAGTTCACTGCCTCCAAAAATATCCATAATGCTTGCTCATTGCTAGATAAGACTTGCATGCTACTTATGTGCTAAAGATCATAAAAGTTTACTTGTTGAGAATATAGTTTAGATACCCAGAATATACAACATAATACAAAATAGATATACTGGTAATAAAATACAACATTCAGAAAGTTTCCCTTTAAATTATTGGGTATGATTTGGTGAGACTTCTGATAAACTTATTTAAGTACTGTGTTCTTATTACATGCCTAACTTTTGGGGGGGCGGTTGGAATAACTGACCACATTCTTAATTGATTTTATTGGGTGATAATTGGTTAATACCATTATATAGGTTTCAGGTGTACAATCTATAATGCATCATCTGTATGTTGTACTGTGTGTTCACCACCCAAGTCAAATCTCCTTCCATCACCATTTGTCCCCCCTTTTCCTCTTCTACTTCCCCCACCCCACTTTTCACCCCGTCCTCCAACCCCCATCCCTTCTGACAGCTGTCAGTCTGTTCCCTGTATTATGAGTCTGTTTCAATTTTATTTGTTAGTTTATTTTGGTTATTAGACTCCACATGTAAGTGAAATCATATAGTACTGATCTTTCTGTGACTGGCTTATTTCACTTAGTTTAATACTCCAGGTTTATTCATGCATTTGCAAGGGTAAGATTTCTTTCTTTTTTATGGTCTTACATGCCTAATTTTTGTCTTTTTGTGCCAGCTTTCATCAATTTAAGATGTGTTAAGAACTTGAACGATGGATGTTTCAAAAAGCTTTTCTTCTATCACTTTTTTTTTTATTCAGGTGGAATTCACAGAACATGAAAGTAACCATTTTAAAGAGTACAGTGTAATGGCATTGAACACATTCACAATGTTGTGTAACCATCCACAGTGCCTAGTTCTAAAAAAAAGCACTTAAGCTTATTGTTAACTTACAGAACTGCATTATGTATTGAGTACCATATATGTGGTTTCATTATTAACAATACAAAGGTGTGCTATCTTGATTTTAAGACCAAGAAAATAAAGTTCAGATAGCTTAAGTAATTTACTGAAGATCATACACATAATATATTACCCAGCCAGAATGCCTGTTTCCAAAAGTTATATCCATTTCACTGTGCTAAACATAACCTTCTCCAACTCACCTTTTATCAGTGAATACATTGCTAGGGTAGCCAGGCATTTCTGTGTACCAGCATGCAGGAAAGCTGCTACTCCAGTGTGCTAGTTCAGGAAAGTGTGTGTTTGAGAGTTTGTATGATACAGGATCTTAGGATATGTTTACATACTTTCCTGTGATTAAAAGGTTTATTGACTATTTCAAGTTATATTTAGCAACCATTGCAGAGAGAAGAACTGTTTTATGTTCCGTGGTATTCTTTACCATTTTGTTGCCTTTCAGATATGCTTCTTCTGTAAAGGATGGCTCCCAGTATTTTGTGCTCCTGATTGTGACAGATGGCGTTATCTCAGATATGGCTCAAACAAAGGAGTCTATAGTGAATGTAAGTAGGGGTCATTTGGTCTTGGGCTGGCCAAGGGACACCATGCAACTCTGAGACCAGAGACCAGAGTCTTGTTGGCTTCACAGTGAAACAACTGCCCATGCCTTTGAAGCCAGCTGCCTTGTTAACATTACTCAGACACATTTGCACCATTGATCCATAAGTACTAAGGTAAGGGTGTGGATAACTGAGTTGTAACAAAATTACTGGTACTTCAAAAAAACGTGAGATAATAACACTACCTTTATGGCATGAGTGTGTTTGTTTACCTTATGTACCAGTCCAGTTTGTTTGATGTACTGGTACATAATTTTATAATTTGTGCAAAATGTTTCCTAATATTCAATTTTCAGTTACAGAACTGTGCTAATTTCTATTTCTACAGAATTAGATAGGAACTGGACTTGGTTCAAAAAACATTTTTCTTATTATTGTTTCTAATTGTGTTATATTTAATGAGTACTTGATTGTCTTCTTTATTAGTCTATAAGCTATAAAGTCTACATGTACTAGATTATTATCAATAAAATTATTTCTGTTTTTACTCCCCTTTCTATAACCAGGCTTAGCAACATTTGATGCAAAATAGACATGTAGTATAAATCGGTTGCATGAATGTTTATCATGCCTCATAATTATTAATAGCATGGAGAAAATACAATTAGCTCTTTGGTGTGAGAGAAAAATAGTTTCATGTAGGGGAAAATCAAGGGCTTATAGGCATATGCTTAGAAAGAAACAAACAAAAAGGAAGAGGAGTAGAGGCTCACACATTTATTTTTTAAGTGGACTCATTGGGTGCAGTTTATCCTGATTTCTTTAGTGCTCTGGGCAGTGGAATTAGTGTACACTTTAAACTATGGACTTAGTAATGTAGATTTAAACTAATAGGGTATGGTGCGCTGAGGAACAATTATTTATGATTCAATGACCTTCCTAGAGGAAGATGTGGTTGCTATACTGTAGCATCATTCCGTAGCTGGATCTCAGATTTTTACTATGAAATTATTTTAAAATGATGATTTCATTTAAGTGATACACACCATGAGAAAACATGCCATAACATATTCGGTGTCCCACACAATCTTATGGATAGTTAATACATAAATTAACCATACTAATAAACAACTTTCCATAATTATCATTTGTATTCCTTTATTTGCTCTACAAATTCTTTTTCCTAAACTTGGGTAAAAACAAGGTAGAGTGGGGTACTACTGTTTCACAAACATGCTACCCTTTGCCCCCTTTAGCAGTGGAAAGGTTTTTGAGAGGAGAGAGAACATGAAAAATGATTGACTAAGGATACCCAAAGTCATCTTAGGTGGATTTGGGCTGATAATAGCAAGTAAAGCTGAATCTCAGTACTTTTTATTTTTTATATTATCCAAGGCTGGTCAGTGCTGAAGCATGTTCCACTGAGTTAGCCTGTGTACAGAGTTGGGAAACCATAAGAGTGGAATTAGTATATTATTCTGTTTTATTTTTAAATATGTTCCTAAATACTTTAATGAACATCTATGTAAAAAGATAAAGTAAAACAGGATATTAATTTTTTCTTACATCTTAATTTTTTTCTTACAAACTCAATTTCCTAGTGTGAACTCATTGTGTATTCTCTTTGAAGGCTTCAAAACTTCCAATGTCAATAATTATAGTTGGTGTTGGACCAGCAGAATTTGATGGTGAGTAATAAAATCCAATAGTATTCTTGGGGAGTTTATTTCATTTAATCTGACTTATCATGCTCTTGAGTTCCTATCACTCTTTTTAAAATATATGAATGTGAGTGTGCATGTAAGTCTATATGTAATGTCTCTATGTACATTAGGCATCAGTATCGATCTTTCACAATGAAGTCTATTAAGGTAAGCAGATTAAAAGATTGTCTTCTGAGTAGAACATTGTCCCTCTGATATAGATTAATGCAACATGTATCTTTCCATTTCAGTAGAGATACTTTGTAGCTCAAAATAATATTTTTTAAAGACTTACAGAGAGATAAATTGAGTTTTTGTTCCCAAGGCAAAATACTCTCTGGGTTTACTAAAAACCTTTGAGAATGAGCATGAAATTAATAAACCATTAGGTTGTGAATAGAAATGTTAACACAGCATAAAATGCTACTTTAATGGATTTTCAGTACCACACTAATTGATATACATTAGCTGTATAAATAAATAAGTTCTTTCATATGAAGGTGCAAAATGAAAATAGAACTGACCATATAAGATTTAAAGGGAATTTATATAATTATGTTAAATTGACTTAATGGGTAGTTAGTTTTCTGTTTGGGCTCAGGTCATGGTGAAATGCTAAATGATAGGTGTTTGTGTAATTAGTGATCTGGGCAAACTTCTTTAAAGATAGCCTGTTAGCCCCGGCCTGGTGGCTGAGTTGGTTGGGGCATCATCCCATGCACCAAAGGGTTGTGGGTTCAATTCCCAGTCAGGGCACATGCCTAGGTTGCAAGTGAAAAAAGGATAGTCTCTGACTAGTTATGTGGTGAATTCTTTTCAGAGAACTGTGTACTGGACTGTACCTGCATGACTTTATATTAACAAATGACAGTTTCTTTAGCTTGGGACTTTGGAAATGAAAATAATTTTAGGAATTCGGAAGAAACTTTGTTATGATGTTAACAAGTTATTTTAGTCATGTCGGTGGCTAATTTCAGTATGATCGTCACGGTGTTGGTTCTCAGTTAACCACCAGTGCCTCCTCTACAAAAGCAGTATACATCTGTCTGTCTCAGATAGAGAACCACAGGCAAAATTAAATTGCTGACTCTGAACATTCCTCCCTTCAATTCCATGCTTGGATGGTCATCCTTTTTATCATTATAATCTCCCATTTTCTAAAGCAAAACGTCATTTAGCCTGATGGCTGCTGCTTCTGCTAACATTTTCTGTCTCTGGATATTTGCATCTGCTTGCATTGTATTTCAGGCATGAATATGACACCCTTCTCTGGAGTCAAGAAAGCTAAAACACCTCTTTATTCTTAATGCTTTGTGCACTTGATCATCTACATTATTAGTGACAGGCTGAGATTCACAATCCTTACCCACTGCTAGGTTAAAATAACTCATGCTCTCTTCTTCAGCTACTAATTAGCTTTTGCCTCTCAAGGATACCCCTCTGATGGGGTACATCTCAGGTCTCTCAGGCTCCTAGGAAGTCCACTGGTAGGTGTAAGAACTCAGAGGTGGAAACCCTGGTCACCTATTCAAGAGCCCCACACACACAGTGTTTGAATACAGAGCCACTGACTCTTCCTGGTGTGTATTTCTAGTTTATATTTCTGTTTAGTGCAAAAGATACTGCTATTTATTTTTTTCCTCTTCTTTAGTTCCCAATTAATTATTTATTAACATTTGGAGGTGTGATTATTCATCATTTCCTTCTCTGACTTCCCGAAGTAACTGGGTGGGGGGAAGAAAAAGATATGCAGGAAACAGACAGGGACCAGAAAATAAGCTTTATTACTAGCGATACAGAATTGGAATCTGGGTCAACCTGTGTGCATAGGCAGACTTCCCACTACTTTCTTCCCCGATATTAAATGACCACACCGTTATCTCAAGGCCTCCTCCGTACAGGGTCGGGGTCTTGCCACAGGAGCATCCTCCACACAGGAGCGTGCCACAGGGAGGAACTGCCTCCAACCTGAGGGCAGGCAGCTCCAAGAAAGAGAGATTTGAGGTCAGTTTCTTCTCCTAATCTTACTAATCCCATGAATCCTTCCTTTTCCCACGTGGAAAAGTGAGTGAAGATTGTAGACCAAGAGGGAAGTTCCATCCCAGTAGAATTCCCACCCGGGAGTTAGAGGGAAACTCCCTGGCAAACCTGTGGACAGGGAACTAGGGTCCTGCGCCACTTGGTTTCTGCTTTCACCAGGATGGAGGTTTTAATAGGATGGACCATCCTTCTGACCTGGTACTAAAAAATTAGATTATTCCACTAGGAGACAATAGGTGCGTCTCCAAAGGATTTTTTTCTTTCCTCTCAAAACGCACATCCATGGCTAAGAAGAAAAGGACAGAATACTCATGTTTAATGCACAAAATCTGCAACTTACATTCAGATTCCTGCTGTCTTATCAGAATGGCCTTTCTCTGGGCACTTCTCTGCCAAGACTACCATCGAGTAAGTTTACATGCCATATTTATAAACTGATACAGGAAAAAAAATTGCAAATTTTATCAGTTAACCACCTAAATCCAAAATCTACACCTGATTTGCATGGGCAAGAAAGGAAATATTTTGCCATCCATTTTTTGAAGGTTGAGGAAGTTGAAATAAACTATTAGATTAATGCACATTCAAATTGATTACTATATTTTAATAAGAACAGTTTACAACTTTCTGTAAAACTTTCCCCCAGTGACTTTTTACTCCTTTATAAAGCACCTTCATTAAGAAGAAAGATTTCTCACGGTGGGATTTCTTTATCCTTAAAAGGCAAAAAGTCAAATTAAAGCAGCATCTGGCTACCTGCTTTGATCCACTCATGTTAGAAGAAGGGAAGAATTGCAAGGGGCTCTAGTTTCATCCCGACTCCTGTGGCTAGAAAGTGCTGCAGGTCTATCTCTCATTCACGTTTTTCCAAAGACAGGTACTGGTGGGGCACTGGGGCTTACAGCATCAGGGTCCTTGAGGACAAGATAATCTGTAAACCTGAAGGGCGAACGCCAGCCTCCCATCACTTACTCATCATTTCTTTTCTCCTTGCTCTCGAAAGTGTAGTCTTGCCATGTGCAGCCTTTTAACCCAAAAGACACTCTGCAAAGTGGGAGGGAGATACTTTATAGGATCTCACTCTAACATATTATTGTGTGAATCACTGTCATTTTCTTTAATTGGCAAATTCAATAATGAAGGAAGACTTTTTGCCAGCATGTCATTATCAATACACATTTGTATCTCAAAATAATAGGAAAATTTTAAAAACAAATCTAGACCACAAAGAGGAATTAACTCTTGAAAGTATTTGAGTATAATAAATTCTTTTATTTATATCCCTAAAAAATAGGGGAGACAAAAATAGGTCTTCCATAGTTGAATAAATTAATTACCTTGTCATCAGTTGTACGCTTATACACATTTTGCTGCGTTATGACCTGTGTTGTCTATCTAAGCAAGTGGAGTGGTGGCTGTCTATCAGTCATGTGAACTCGATGATTCAGCTCAGACTCATGACCATGTGTAGAAAAATAGAATTTAAAACAATGTTTTTAACCCAAATGCATTATTCATGCACTGAAGAAAATAACAAAAAAATGTCAGGATTATATTCTGACTGAGCAATAAGTTTTGGAGGGTTCAGAGGCAAACATTGTAATTGCAAGTGGTTCTTATGAGCCTAGTGAATGTCGTGTGTATACAAAATGAATTATCAGTAATACAATTATACTTTAAGCACAAATTAGCATTCCTCATGTAATTAATTATTTAGAGAATCTCACTGAAAACCTAATAAACTCTGGAAAATGTTCTTAATTGCAGCATAACATTACTGCATCACCAAATGAACCCTTATGTGGCAGCATTCCCAAACGCCAGCTGATCCGTGTGATGTTGAAATTCTCTCTTAACCAGCAAAAAAATCATATTCAAAAAAGCTATACTTTATCCAGTCAGTGTAAGGGCAGAGCAAATGTTTCTTTGCTTTTAAATCTATTTTTAAAGTGGAAATTAGACCATGGATATATAGCTTTGTTATAGTTTCAGTAAGAATACAGTTCAAATTGTTATTGGAAATTCTGTGATGATTAGCACCAAGTTTCTTAAGTTAGAAAAAGAAAAGTAAAATGGAATGGATTGGTACCACTTGCTCAGTCATGTAAAGCATATAACCCAGATTTGAGAACCCCTGGGAGGGGCAGAGGTACCCAAAGACTATTCTCTACTGCATCAGCTCTTCTTGTCTTCCAAAGGGTCACAGGACGTGGCTTTGCTTCATGTGTACAGTTACTCTCAGTCAAGTTCTATGAGAGAAATGGCTGAGAAGATGAAGGGATCAACAGCTTTCTGATTTTACAGAGAATGTATCGCTACTTCATGCATCTTGATTTCCTTATTGCCTACATTGTTTTAGTAATTGGCTAAAATACACTGGATTAATAATTCCATTTTATTTTCAAGCAATGATTGAGTTGGATGGAGATGATGTAAGAGTTTCCTCCAGAGGAAAGTATGCTGAAAGGGACATTGTGCAGGTAAGGTATTTAATGAGAATCATTTATTTTGGTCTTTGTGAACAGCTCTTGTCAGTTCTGATACATAAATAAATTGAAATTAAGAGTTTCAGGTTCTGTTTAATTTAAGTGAACAGAGATTCTCTATGAGGTGCCCATTAAGTAACAGGGCCTAGAATAGGCACCAATTACTTTCCTCTGGACTTTAGATCCATGATATATAAAATTGACTTGTTAGTAAGTTATTTTTATTACTTTTTTATTATCTACTTTATTATTACCATAAAGCATTGAGATTTTTAGTGAAATCAGAATCTATAAACGTAATGAACTTTTTGATGATGTTTATTTAATCATTGTTTAGTCTGCAACAAAGACTAAATATATTTTAAAGCAGCTGGCTGATACATATTCAGAGTAGATAAATTTAATATAAACAAACCAAAAATGTAGATATTGTCATACTTTCTTTATAGATTATAGTTAAAAAGGTGGAGAAATAGATCTTAAAATCACAATAACTATATAAATTATATATAAAATATATGAATTATATATAACCATAAAGATAACATAATACATAACAGAATATATAATATTTTTTGTATATATGATTCACAATTCCATTAGAATTTAAAAAGAGTAATAGAAAGAAAAATAATTAGTGACCAATATAATTAAAATATATAATTATGATCAAGGAGTTAATTCAACTAAATTTCTGCATACTTTAGTCTCCATATCTTTTCGGATATCAGAAGGGGAAAAAGGTTGTGAGCTTTGCCTTCTTAAATAGGACAGTGAAGGTGTCAGTGTCATTAAACACAAAAACTCAGTGTTTTGGAGGAGCAAGCAATGGACTTCACTACTTTCTCTTAAGTTAATAAACTACATATTTACCCATAGTACAATCATTAACACAATCTAATTTGGAATCCAGCAGAATTTGGTTCAAATCCTGGATTGTCCAATTGTGATAACGTGGAAAGCTTTCTAAATTTTAGTGTTCTGACATGGTTGTAAAGATTAAATGAGATAATGTATATAAAATATACTCCTAAAATAGAACTCAGCGAAATACAATAAAAAACTAGTAAAATAATTTGAGGAAGATTATAACATAATTTATAAATATGATAATATAAAGATTAATGTTGATGAAGATTTAAAAGCATTGTTCTTAATCAGTCAGCAAAATTAAATTTTAAGTAAGGGACATTTGTATTGCAATTTTTTAAAAAGATAATTAAACATGGCCCTGGCTGGGTGGCTTAGTAAGAGCATCAGCCTGTACATCAAAAGTTTGCAGGTTTGATCCCCAGTCAGGACACATGCCTAGGCTGCGGGTTCAGTTCCAGTCAAGTTGCATCAGGGAAGAAACAGATTGATGCTTCTCACATTGATGTCTGTCTGCTTGTCGGTCTGTCTGTCTCTCTCCCCCCCACCTCTCTCTCTCAAATCAATAAAAACATATCCTTGGGTGAGGATTTAAAACAGAAAGTTAATTAAATATGACATTCATTTCAACCTAACATTATTGATAGCGTGAAAAAACACACGGGCACACATGTCAATGATTAAGTTAAAAGCAGCTCGGAAAGGGAGCATGGTAATGCGGCCATCTATTTCAGAAACCCGTGGTGGTTCCATGATTAGACCCATGATTATTTACCCCAACCTCATTAGCATAATATAGGTTCAAGTAATTCGTTTATCTAAAGGTTCTCCATGATGTCTGGCTCACAGATTCCAACAATTAAATTACTAAAGGGAAGTATGAATTAGAAGTCCTTGAGAATGTGTTATGTTGCTGTGGCAATAATGCGTTTTTACAAAGTTAACAGAGGAACCCCGTATCTCATAATATTATCTAAATGATGCTTATGGGGGACTTGGTATTGCTTGCTTAAGGTTGCTCATGTCTTAAGGTTTTCTTTCAGAGAGCTAACATGTTGTGTTGGTGATAGCCAGCAGTTCTTATTATATGTAAATAAGTACTGATGATGGAAGTAGTTAGTCTCTCGGTGGGTATGCTATATTGGGCAGAATATCGCTAAAGGACTCAGTTCTATGAAATTATTTTGTTGGCACTCTCACCTTGAACACATGAATAAATCTCTTTGAGCCTTTGTTTCATTAATTCCAAACACTGAATTCTTTCATCTTTGCTCTTCTTATGATGTTGTGAGTTGCAGAGAATGAAAAACACATGAAAATACTTGTTCCTTATCAGTTAAGGTATATGTAAGTACAATTATATATTTCCTCTCCTTTATACTTAGAATTCTGAAGACCAGTCCACTTCCATAGAATGATACTGGGATCCGCAAAGGTTTTCAAGGTGCCTGGGAACACAGCTAAACACTCAAGGGGTTTTACCCCATAAAATTGAACTGACAAAGCTGTGAGATCTTACAGATTCTGAACACAAAATTAAAATGTCCTCAGAGCGTTAGTAGCTTCTGAATGACAGTGACATCTTGACTTACATGCCTACATTTAATTAAGGAGATTTGATGTATCCTTTTCTAATTTCATGGAGAAATTCCTAGTAATTGGTCTTTTAAAAATAGCAAGCAAGGTAGTCATTTACATGCAGTATCTTATTGAAGAACAATTAGTATCCTCTCTCATCTTGAATAAGATTTTAAAACATTCCGCCATCACAGTTTGCCAGCCTCTACCATCCACTAAAACATTTTTAAATGAGTTATTTTCAAGAATAGAAATACCCTTGATTATGTAGTGTATCGGAGTTGCAAGGGCACACAAAGAATGGCGTGATCAAACTTCCCATCATCAGAAACTATCTCAGCCATCATAATAAATGCTGTAAACACTGCTGGCTGTGACAACAAAACAAAAAAGGACTGTTTAGGCTCTCTTACATTTCCACTTTGAAGCTAATCAGGTTTATGCATGGCAAACAAAACCCCAAATTTCTTAAGTAGACAAAAACCTAAGGCTGCAAATAATAGTAGGTAGCTTGAGTTTCAGCAGGTAATTGAGGGTAGTAGATGGGGTATACATTGTATTGTCAAGTCTTAAGTGGCATCCAAATTCTTCATATAATAATGACATTAATCATTTATTAAGTCCTTCATATCCTAGGTAGGCTAAGAGCTATAGTATTACTTCATTTAGTCCTTAATTGACTTTGTTGAGACAAGAAGATTGATTACCATATTTTAAAAAAGAAGAAATGAAGTTTCACTACTCTTGTTTATAGTCACAAGCTAGTAAGAAATAGAGTCACAATATAATCTTAAAATGTTTGATTCTAAAATTTTAAATCAATGTTCTGCATAACTGATTCTAAATCTTAAACATGGCATTTAAGAGTCTCCATGCCCTAACCCCAGTCTTCCTCTTTAACTAAACACACACACACACACACACACACACACACACACACACTCTCACACTTTGTCTAGACAAATAGGACTATTAATTTTCTTTGTACCACACATTTCCATTGTTCTTGCTCTTATCTTCTCTTTTCATTTTACTGGAATAGTATTCCTCCTCATTGGGTTGATTAAAATCCTACATTTTGGAATTTCCCACTATACTGCCCTTTGCAATGGCCTCTCTCTACACACTTGAACTAATTTTCTTTTTTAAAAAAAAAACTATGTTTATATTACTTTATATCTTCCTAAAAATACTGGTCAGTTTTTGCCTTATAATAATTTATGAACAAGGACACGGAGACTCGAGATGGGGTGTTAAACAACTTGTACAAAGTTATTAAATCAAAAGTTGGTTGATCCAAATTGTCGACGGAGTTCTGATTCCAAATCCTGTATTCATCACGAGATAATACACCTACTCTCCTAAAATGCAAAATGCTAATGAAGATTATTAGGATCTGTTCCCCTTTTCATATACTGTCATGGTTAATGTATCAGAGTCAGATTAATTTGGGTTCAAATAACAAGTGATATTTATAACTAACTATCTGATATCGGATAAGTTAATTAAACTCTCCAAGTTTCAGCTTCCTCTTGTCAGCTCAAAATATGGATACCACAATTATAAAAATTAAATATCATAAGATATTGTGCTGAATCTCTTAGCAGAAGGCCTCCCACTTACCAGTTGCTAATAAATGCATTAATATCTGTATCAGTCATTCTCATTAGCGGGTTGGCATAATCCAGGGGGAAAGCATTTTATGTCACTATTTCATAGGGGCTGTACCTTGACAAATGACACTAGTCAGCCTGATGTGTGATTATATTCATTGCCTCAGGACTCAATCTCATATGACTAGAATATAAACAGTAAGCAGGATGAGATCCTAAGGTTGTTATTCTAAAACTTAAATAAGACTTTTTGGCTTGCTCGTGATATGGATTGGGCATTGTGCATAAAGCAACGTAATTTCTCTTGGTTGCCTACAGCTGCTGGACAACTTATCATTTTCTTAAAAATTTTATTCAAGTTGTAATTTCTATTAAAAGGAGAATAATAACTTTGAAGACTTAGACTTGAAAATCACTAATGGAGCTCTGCACAGCAGGAGCAATCAAGTAATATTTAGCAGAACAACAACTAAAAGCCCATTTTGCCCAAACTGCTTTAAACTTGTTTTCACAAATAGCCAAGGCCAGCCATCAGAGCAGCCATGAGGAGCACTTTCCTTATAGTGGACAGATGCTAGGAGAGAGATGTTGAGTATGAAGGATACACTACACGTCTGCAGAACAGAATGCATTTATTCCTTTGACCCAAGCATTTTAAGAGTCCATGTTAATTTGTAATAATAGTCAATGATCGTTCATTCACAAATGTGTGGACATTATTCTGAACAGGTGATCCTTAAATACAGTGGTCATAATGGAGCGATTAAAAGATAGTAACAGTGAACAGAGTGGTCTGAGAGGTGGAGTGGATAACTGGTTGTAGAAGGATATGAGCAATAGTTTAAGAAAGAGGGCATCTATTTTTTCATGGAAACTCTAAGATTTGGCAATAGTAACAGGTAAAGGGAATGAAGAGTGACTTGTCATTTTCACCCTAACATGACTGAATTGATGAATGTCCTTTTGGAAAAGGTTTAGATAATCTAGGTTTATGAATAGAAAGTTCTCAACATTTTTTTCTACACGAAACGCACATGTGGAATGAGGTACACTCCTATGGATAACGGTAGCTTGCTGCGACAGTCATTTTCAGTCTGGGGCATGGTCCCTTAATACTGAGGGGACCTCTCTGTGCCCCCATCTGACAAACCTAAGTGAGGTGTGATATATAGTTCTCTCATCCATTATTCATGAAAGTGGTTTAGATGAACATAACTGTATCTCTGTGGCCATGGTTCTTGGTTTTGACATTCTAGAATATCATGACATTCTTAAAAATAAATTTCAATTCACTTCAATAAAAAATTTAGCACATCTTATAACATTTGCTGGAAAGGTGAAGCAACAGATGTTTTCAAATTAGAGAAAGGCCAGGAATTACTATTTTAGATTATAATACTGATCCTGTACTTAAATCTGAAAGAGATCAAATTGATAAGAATATTCCTTGTATTTAGTGTTTGATAAGAATGTAAATATAATACTAAGAAGATAGTTTCATATTTATATTGAATATGTAAGTATATGAGTTGATGAGTAGTTATGGTAATGATAATAATTACTATGCCTAGTACATATTATGAATTGAATACTGTTTTAAGCACTTTACATGTCCACTACTGTAACAACCTGATGAAGTAGGTTGGTATAATTGTCCTCACTTTTTGGAGAAGAAACTGAGGCCAAGAGTGGAAAGCAACTTGCCCAAGATCATGCAGCTGATAAGTAGCAGAACCAGCTTATGAACCTGGGAAATCTAATTCCAGAGTTTGTGAGAATAGTGGTAAAAAGATAAATGAGTTTAATACCCCTGGTGTAGGTGAAAGGTAAAGAATCAAATAAAAATATAAGAGCAAAGTTGAGGTAAAGGAGAGGCCAGGCAAGCAAGCTCTCCTTCCTTGCAGAGGTGTCAGCATTTCCCTGAAAGGCAGATACGAGCTGCATATTCTGAAGAAAAAAAAAAAATACAGACCCTTTTAAAAAGCAGCATAAAAGGTAATTAGATGTATATGAACCACACCAACATTACAAAATGTTAACTTTTAAAATACCGTACCTTTCAAAATAAGTATGAAAATAATTATAGCTACACATAGATATCTTTTTTCTCATTAATCCTTAACTATGTTGATTCCTATTTTATCACTTTCTAATTATAGTTTCAGAGAGAAAATAAACCTTAACTTTGCACCTCTGATTTTTTTAGTTCAAAATGTCATCTTGTCCATAGTTAATGCATTTTCACAAAAGTTCATATCCCCCACTTCTTTTCTCACCTGAGGATTATATTTGCTCTGTTAGTTTTTTTTTCTTACCCTTACTTAGCTGCTTTCAGGGGTAAGAGTAAAATTTGTCACCTTTCTATTATGCTTTTCTAAAAAGTTGAGTTTTCCTCCTCGGATGGATAAAGTAAAATTATATTCAGAGAGAAAAGCTTCTTCCTACGGTGTGTCTTAGTTGTTTTTAAAGGAGTAATTTTTCTACTCTTCCTTAAAAGATACTGTTTTCACTGTACATAAAAGGTATTACCCCTGTTATTTGATTTCTTAACATTTTTACTTGGTTTCTGTAGCAACCTGACATTTTAAAGCCTACTTCCTAATAATAGTTGTTTTCTGAAATCACATTTTCAGTAACTGCTTAAATCAAGAGGAAGTTTTTCAAAATAAGCTTCAAAGAGTTATGTATGAGATGGGAGTGTGCTTGAAATAGTGTGCAGCCAAGAGGGGGGCCCCAAATAGGGATTTGGAATGGGGTCCAGAATTCAAGGTGTCTAGGAAATATTAGAAAGACATATAAGATGTCCTCACTCCCTCCCCCAGAACAGGTGTGAGTTGGGGGAAGGGACACATGAAGCAGAAACATGCAGAATTGTTTTGTGAAGCCACAACTTTGCAGCTAATCCATGGCATGGTCATTTAACATATCTATAACCTTTAACTGGTTGCATAGGTATGTTAAATAGCTGTGGCCATGCTCTGAGCCAGGGGGATGGAAGGGACTTCCCCCCCAAGATGTAACTAAGGGTCAGGTCCCCATGGTTACAGCACCTGCATGAGAGCTTGGAGAAGACTGGCTCCATGACATGGGGCCACACCTGCCCAGACTCACAATGGCAGCCCAGTAAACTTGGAATAATACAGGAATACTGGCAGGTGTAACTGATTGTAGGAGGAGTCAGAAATGAGGGTACAGAGGAAGGTTGGCTCGGGGATTTAAACCCAGACTCGGCAGCCATGAGAGAAAGAACCACATGGCTTTGCCAGAGTGGGGACCCCTGCAGCTTTGGTGAAGAGAAGAACCATGCAGTTTTGGTCAGAGTGGGGATGCCTGTAGTTTTGGTAGAAGAGGACCATGCAGCTTTGGGGTGCTCCCTTTGGCCACGTGGCCTGGGAAGCAAGAGAGACTTTGCCTGGAAGAAAGGTGAAAAAACTGTTGTCGGTAGGCCATGAGAAGGGCTCTGGATTAATTAGAGATCCTGCCTGGATGGCGACACAGCTGATAGTGCCAGCAGCCTGAATCACAGATGTTTGCTTCTTTTTCTGAGATACGGTACCCTAATTAGGGCAGGGGGAGAAGGAAGCACTGTGGGTATCATCCAAAGGACTTTGATATTTTAATGAAGACATTAGGTCACTACTTTAAGTCTGTACAGCTTTAAATAAACATTTCCTTTCCTTTTCACAAATCTCTGGCATTGAGAGACGTCTTTCCTAGGGCGGCGGACAATTGAACCTAGTCGGGGGTCCTTTTGGTAATAGTATATCCTATCCTCCCCGCCTTGGCCCTGTGTGTGTGTTCTGTAACATGCTCACTCTTTCTCTGGGGAAAATGATTTAATTTAAAACATTATACTTAGAAATTGTTCAACATCCTAAAATGTCTTCACTCGGCTTTTTCTCTAAGACCTACAATCGCTGTGTTCCTGAACTACCACAACACTAACAGTTCAATCACTTCCAAGTTGCTTCAAGAATCATCATGTCTCTAAGGGGAACTGAACAAGTGCCCTGAAACAGCACTGTGTTTATTAATTTCAACATCATTAGAGATGAGAATGAAATCGGGAAATCTGTTGTCAGAGTACTTGGGTTGAGCTGATAAGGACTCCACATAATTGCTTATATAAAGATAGAACAGTCATTTTTATATGATGTAAAAATAAGAAGGATGATTTTCCATAAGAAGTATATCAAATCTCATGTTGAGCTTTGTTTGTTTGTTTATTTGTGTTGTGCCTTTCCAAATAACATATAAAAAAATCAACACTGGAGGAAACTCAATGGACTGAATATAGGGTGGGGCAAAAATAGGTTTACAGTTGTAAGTATGTGAAACAGAGTTTATTCTTGTGTTATTATTTATTAATTATTGTATTATTTTCCATACAAACAACAGTAAGTATACTTTTTCCCCACTCTGTATTTCAAGTTCCTGCAGATATCAACAATGTGAATTGCACAACCATGTTCTTATAATTTGGTGTTCTAATCATAATTTAAAATACTTTATATGTGTCTAGGAGTCTTTGACAATAGGCACTGTATTTTTGGACCCTTCATTGGGTAATGTTTCTGCTTTGAAATCTGAATTAGGTGTGGATTAACTCCACTTGAGGAGAAACTGAGCCCCAGAGTGGCTCTGAGTTCCCTCCTGTCGGGAGTCAGGCCAGGTGGAGAACTCAGAAATGCAAATCCCATGTAGCCACACGATGGACATCCAGGGACCAGGAGCCATGAATTATTGAGGGAAAACCATAGAAAACAGTTACATCCCTCTTTAGGCAAAGTTTTTATTAGAAGGATTTGGTCATGATTATAGTTGTTTGTAATGAATCGAATATCTTTAAAATACGTAGTGATTATTGTCCATCTCCCGTGACTCTGGTCTCTGATACTCCTCCAGCCAAACAGGTCCATGTGCTGATATTTGTGTCTGTTAATTAGCATGCTAAAGTCTGTGAATTAACTTTCTCTCACTTGTGCTGTCTAGTTTGTGCCTTTCAGAGATTATATTGACAGAAGCGGAAACCACATACTGAGTATGGCTAGATTGGCTAAAGATGTCCTTGCTGAGATCCCTGAGCAGTTCCTCTCTTACATGAGGGCCCGAGGAATCAAGCCTTTGCCTGCGCCTCCCCCATACACCCCACCTACACATGTGTTACAGACTCAAATATGACTGTACTCCGAAACGTTACCGTGAACGACATGTCAGTTCGAACTGCTGAGTGAGTCAGGCTTGGTCCTGATGCTCTGTAATGAACCAGGGAATGAGAACCTTTTTCTCCATTTGGTTTCAGCAGTACTGGTTAATATGCTTTCTGGGATCCAAAATTATTCTCTTCCTAAACCAAAACTGTAAATATGGTTGTTGCATGAGCAACAGAAAAATTCTTTGAATGCTTGAAGCAAAATATGGATGTCTTCTCTGAACCTTTACTTTTTTTTTTTTTTTTGGACAGAAACAGCTAATTTCCAATGTGTTGTTGGGGAAAAGCACAAACTATGTTTTTAACTAAAATATTGTCCTCGACTGCTGTGTGTATAGGAAAGCAGTCTTTCTGTATCAATGTTTACATGTTACTACTTTTTAAATTTCAATACTTTTATAACTGTTCTTAAGAATAAGAGTTTTGCATATTGAATCCTTTGTCTTCTAAACTGCAATAGCTATATTACAAGAGCAATATCTCTTTGAATGACTGTCTGGACAAATACAGTTGCAAACAAGGGAAAGGGAAGATACTTGCATATTTCTTCAGCGAGTGAATTGTCTTACGAAGCTGCATCTGCTTAGTAATCAGTTCCTCTGCATTTGCCAAGTATGGGAGTTTCAGCTTAGCAGATGTATATCCGGTAAGAACATGCATTTTTCATGGAGCTTGGGTTCTAAATTTAGACTGCAGTCAATTTATGTTCTGTACTGCTAAGTAGAAATTTTTAAAAAGTCAAACATTGTGAACTGAAGATGCACAAAAAGTACTTTGTGTAAAAAGTAGCCTCTTTTTATTATAATGCTATTTAAAAAGACTAAAACCCAGAATATTTAACTGTGAACCATGTAGCAGAAGTTTTAAAATTTTTATTCCATTATACCTTGTCTAGATATTTTAATTCAAAGGGATACTGGCTCTCTTGGATTCCTTATCACCTTTCCACATTGCCACACAAGGGTGCACAGGCTGGAAGTTTTTTGTGAAATTCCCAGTTAAATATACACAACCATGTGACTTAGTGCACAACACATTTGCGAAATAACCTACTCCTATATACTAGTCTGCCTGTCCATGATTAATTGTAAAGACTTTTTGCATGTACAGTTTTTACAAGAATTACAGTTTTGTGATGTTGTGTCCAAGTTAAAACATTTCTTTAGAACAAATGGCCTTAAATCCTCACAGAATTCCTGGAAATGATTGTGAACTGCCTTTAAATAATAGAAAAGTGTATTTATTTTTTTCTTTGTGTCAACAATGTAACTGCTTTCTAATATTTTCCTTACTTATACATTTATTACTCAGTTTATTTTTACTGTATGTTGTTCTCTTTGTCCCAAGTTGACTTAGGGTGACTTTTATAAGCATGGAACTATTTTACTGAAAAGAAAAATATATATACATCCACATATCCAACAGTATCAATATTATATAATTATGTAATACTAAGTTGTCCATTTTTAAGTATGTATTAAAATATTTAAAAGGATAACTATTTGCTTTGTAAATTTTCTTTCTAATGACATTGAGTATGATGATTTCCTTTTCTGACCTTAAATATTTATGCCAGTATAGTTTATTAACCTATAGATTTTTATTTATCTTTATCAGTCCAAAATAACAAAAATAAATAACTTCAATATTCTTTCCTTCTTGTCAAACATCAGTCATTTTTCTTTGAACTGATCAGCAAAAATGAAAGCGGTGTCTTTTCTCATCTAAATAATAGTGTGTCCGAACCTACTGGGGGTAAATGGCTAAGAATGGAACAATCTCAGTGACAAATCTGTCCTTTGGATGGCTGTCAATAATTATCAGAAACGTGTGAGGTTGGTTCCATGTGTAAGAATACAAAATACTTAGTCTCGTCTTGGCACTGCCTAAAGGATGAAACCAAGACTAAAAGGGTGGGGTGTTTTATCCAGGACTGTATAACTAGAACAGGGTTTGTTGCTGTTGTGGAAATATCTGTTATGTGAGCCTTATGTGGGTTGCTGTTAGGGGCTGTACAATGAAAACTTACAGAGATGATTATTCATTATTGCTAGGCACCTTACTCCACCTTCCCACCAAATATTCCTTCATTTGCTGAGCCAATGCCTGAAAGTTACTTAACAACCAGCAGAGTCTTTCATTCCACACAATATAGGGAAGTGCTGAGATGAAACATGTGGGGCTTTTTAAAATTTATTTAATAAGCACACCTTGTCATTTTTTTCTAAAAGGCTTTTCTTCATTAGATCTTTTCTTAAGCTTCCCCTTCCCCTTGATGAGGGAAGGCTTGGTGCATCATGAGTACAGAACTGTTGGAAAGGGCTTCCCATGAAGATGGGGAAGGGGGATGGAGAGAACCCACAGCACAGGCCTGAGCTACGTTTATCTCCTTTCATAGGTGGTCGTCCTAGTGCAGTTCATATCTCAGATTTCAGTTTCACAACCAGAGTCAGCATCCACTACGTAGAAGTTTTTCCAATGGAGAGTAAGATAAATATCCATATAAAAATTATTCTTTAAATTGATGTTACTCCCAACAACTACGCTACACTATGGAAATAATTGTATATGATTTAAGAAACTATACTGGCATCATAAACATGAGTCTCTGGTGTCTGTACTAAGAATATTATCTAAAGACATAATAGTTATAATTTAAATTACAGAATTCTGCTCAGTTTTAGAGGAAGCATGTTTAAACTTTATAAGGAAAGGTTGTTGCTTATTTCATACTTTTATCAAACTACCTCCAGCCCCATCATCTGCCATTGCTCTTACCTCCTGGGTCTTGGAGATGCCCTAAGGACCAAAATCTAAGAGAGGACCACTGAGGTCTTATCATGGAAAGAGCAAAACCAAACTCTTCTAAAGATTTGCTCATTTAGTTTCAAAGCAATAGTGGCCATGACCTCATGATTTTCTCATCACAAAGTTATTCACTAATTTAATTTCCATGAAACAGGCCCGCTGAGCATCCCTAATGTGTTTAGATAAGCTGATGTCACAGAGATAGGATTTGCTATTAGTCAATGAGGTCGGCATCATTGACCTTACAAATTAGGAATGAAGATGAAAAAAGGAATATACTCAGGGTTGGCTTAAAAATAGCTCCTTTTTCAGAGCTCTTCACCTTACAAAATAAGTTAATGTAAATAATAACACTGATTCAGTTATTTTGACAGAGAACAACCAATTTGATAACTCTTAACATTTACACAAGATAATTCTGACAAGAGACACTATATAAAATACCTTTTATTTAGTTACCAAATTTATTTATTATTAAAACTTTTTAAAATAATAAAATCAGAGTCGATTTAAAATTAACAAAATTGTTTGGTTCATCATTTTCAACAAATAGCAGAAAAGCATATGCCATAATTTAGAGATGGGCAAGTTCAACATACACTTTAGATGATAATTCTTCACCAGAAAATTTTTTAATAGTGGGGAGCCTGCTAAAACAGAGCAACAATCACTAGAAAACCCCTTTAAATTCATTGAGAACAAACTTTAAAGTCCCTAAACATTATATGAACCTATGGAAAAAGAGGGATGGGTTAGGTTATCACATGACAGTCTGGAGAGATGAAGAGAGTTACAGGTACATTTCATTATTTATTTATTTTATGAGGACATACAGTATTTTAAATTAACGATTTGAAATCGAAATCCAAAGGATTATATATATACTTAGCCTCTTATGTAGGCTGGTTATAGAGTTTCTGGAAGCTTCACCAGAAGGAGTATAACGCATCTACCATGCCATACACTGGAGTCAAAGGACCTGAGATGCCAACTCAGCTATCTGATTTTGGAAAAATATCTCTTAAATACCTAAGCCTAATTTTTACCATCCATATATTAGGGTGATAATTCCAAAGGTCCTTATGGCACCACCCTTCTGTGGTTCTCTCAATAATAAAATTTATTTTAATTGGAACACACTTGTAGCTCAGCTCTTTAAGAGCCTGATGAGAGGAGATTATTGAAAAAACTTAATGTACTGAACTATCAAAGGACTTTCTGAGAGATTGGTTAGCAAGTGAAAAATCTCAGCTTCTTATTTAAAAGGCATGTCATTAGCTAAATCATTACAACAAATCAGTCATGAATTCTCACCATTTCTAGGTCTGAGAACCAGGAAGATATGGGGAAAATGGGAATTCCGTTGCTCTGAATACCTTGGAATTTCTCTGTATGTGTCCTCATGCCTCTGGGTGGCCCTGTTCTTCTTGTCCTGTCATTTATCACATTTTTAATTACTGTTTGCTGTCTGTATATAAGCTGGTCATCAAATGAATTATCAAAAGTGAATTGAATCAAAAGGTTGATCACCAAGAATATCACATTTTAAGATAAGCATGAATTTCAATATCCCAATAAAATTTTAAAACCTCAGTATACCATACTTTTTCCATATTTATCTACCCCCCACCCCCAAATCAGAATTGTAAAGACAGTGAATAGAGATTAGCAGCATCTCCCTTCCCACCTGCTCCAGCTAATTAGCAGTGATATGGTCAAAAGACAGGCAGGCAGCAGGAGAGAAGAGATTAATGAAGCTTTGAGGCATCTGATAGCCACAGGTACTGATTTAGGACAGTCTGAGAAGGAAGTACTCACAAATGCCAGGGTCTTATATTATTTCTGCTCTGAAATTTCCTTTGATCAAGTGTACTAGATAAAACAAAACAAAATAAAACACTCTTTTTAAAAAGGATGTTGGACTACATTCTACCTTAAAAATGAAAGAAAAAATAATTTGTATTTTAGGTATTGGAAGACTGCACTGTATTCTTACCTTGGGGTTGTATCTGTGCCCTGTGTATTTCTTAGATGTGCATGTGTGTGTGTGTGTGTGTGTGTGTGTGTGTTGGGAGTGATTAAATGCCTTCACTCACGCATGTACCTGTACATATGTGCAGGCAACAGTAAATGTGGAGACAGTAAACAAGAACAGAAGAAGAAACAACGCTTGCAAGCATTTGCTGCCTTTCCTGGTGCTGATTGTCCGCCCGGGGAAGTATTCCAGCCTGCGCAGAGTGTGGGCAAGAACACAGAGGGTTAGAACTGTGCGACTGCATTCATAATAGGATGGGCTGACTTGCAAATTCTACTATGCTAATATTTATGATTTTAATGTATTCTTTTATCTTCTGCTCAGCAACAAGGGAGAAGGATTTGATGAATATGAATTTGGCTGTGGAGAAGAAGTGTGGAAAACTGTATTACATATTTGTGTTCTAGCTCAGAATTCCACCTATGAGTTGATAAGACTGAATTCCATTTAACTTTCTAAGAAGGGATGCATACATACTCAAAATCTTGCCTGCACCCTCCACTAGGTAATCTATGCCCTATAACTATTTTCTAAATGGTAGTAGGAAGTTTGGTTTAGCGTTTAATAATTTCCACAGCACTGTCACACATGTAACCTCTGTCTACACCTGTCAAAGCTCTGCTCATCCACCAGGCCTCAGCTCAAATGCTGATTGTCAGCAAAGCTTTCCTGCATTCCCTGTATTACTAGTAATCGATACCTCTTTTTCTCCAGCCTGTATATAGGGATTCCGCTCTGCCTCCCTAGGGGCAGGCCTTGTTTGCAGTGTGGTGTCCTTACCGCCATAACACTGTGGAGGCCTCATCTAAGTCTGAGGTTCGTTAACGGGAAGCCCATCTGCCTAAAAAAGTGAGTCACCTTCTCCAACATGATCTTTGTCAGAGATAAAGGGAATTCTTTATCTCCCATCTACTTTAATCCTTTGTCCTATTTCTCCTTGCTTTAGAGAAGGGGTTGATTTATTCAGCCCCTCAGCCCAACAGTATCCCAATGAACCCCCTGCCTGCAACGTTACTCAATCTCCCGAGTGGCTCTGCACAGCCACTCTTGACTAGGGTTCCCTCTACCTGGCAGGATAGAATCCACAAATCTCAGTTTGTGTTCTCTCCTAGGCGAAGACATGTGGTTTATAAGGGAGGTAATTTCCCAGAGTGGGAACTAATATAATTACTGATATATTTAGATTAATATCTATCATCTTACTATTTAAAAAAATTTGTTTCACACATATTATGTTTGTTTTTTTCTCCTTACCTGACTTATGTTTTGATTACTCAAATACTTTTTCTTATTTCATAATAAAATCACCAATCTATTAGCCTCCAGTTTATATAATCTTACACAATTCTTTTAGTGTCACTAGACATTATAATATGTATCCTGATTTATATGATTCTAGAGAAATTAGTAATTATACCACCTCCAAGATGGTGCCAGAATTGTAAACTTAACTGCACTTTTGTGATTTTGTTGTAATGTATTTTAATTCTACATATATATTAAACTCAATTAAATGACTGTCATTCATTCTGTACAGTTTATAGTGCTTTATACTTACCCACATATCTTTTCCATTTTTCTCCATTATTGCCTACATTTCAGTATTTCCATTTGAGATAATGTTTCTTTTGACTTAAAAACTCTATTTTTTTCTTTCTAGAGTGTATTGGTGATAAATTCTCTCAATTTTGTTTTACCAGAAAGGTCTTCATTTTCCGTTCACTTTTAGGGACACTTGGTCTATTTTTTGAGGATATTAACCACCATTATTTTAAATTCTATGTCTGATAACTTCAGTATCTTGGATGTTGATATATATACAAGAAAGTATATGTTTCTTTGCTTGCTAATTTATATTTAACCTGAAACATGTCTGGAAAAATTGTAGAATTTCTAGAACATTTGTTTTCTTCTCCCCAGGGTATTCTCTCTGTTTTCACACAGGTGGATGGTTCATATCGGGCGGATCACCTAAACCCAATCAGGTGTTTCGCTGCAGGAGTGCACACTCCGTGAGGCTCGTCCTACCTCTGCTTCATCCCTTCTCCTAGAGTGCAGCTTTGCAAGGTTCCAAATAAGATTTTAGGTTGAGTACCAAGTTCTTTTCATGGTGGCTCTGAATTATAACTTTTCTTTCATAACTCAATGAGATTGCTTGAAATCTTGGCTGGATTCTTACTTTCTTAGCAGCTGATACCAGCATGTTATCTTAACCTTTACCTACCCAAACCCACCCCAACCTAAGACTCAATGAATGTCCCAAATAAAAAAAGGCAGTGCAGAATGCTGAGCTTGACTAAGTGAGCATCCCTTCTCTCCAAGAAGTTGGACTTTTAGTCCTCAGCTGTGGCATCATTTTCTCCTGGATCCTCGCCCTAATCCTCCAACATGGTAATTGATTGTGTACTCATAGTATATGGGCTGAGGATCCCTATCGTAGTTACATACTTGATTTACAACTAGTTTCCCCTTCTCTTCCTCCCCCTCCTCATCATTTCCTCACTTCTCCTCCTCACCCGTGGTTTTTCCAGGAGGTGTGATTGTGTGTAAATATCGCTCTGTAACAAGCTCCTCAATCCTGGTTAGAAATGGAAGCTCCTGCAATTATTAACATGTCTGTATTACCTTCTATAATAAGTGTTTCCTAAAGACAAATAATGTATTATTTTTATGAGAGAAAGTAAGAAGACTGAAATGTTAAATAAAGAAATTGACTAAGAGGTATCTATCTGATTTTAGAGGACTCAGAGAATCAAGTTTCAAAATTCATTCATTTATTTATTCATTTAACTATTTATTGTGTTTCATACTGCTGTAATGTGAAATATAGCATGGGAAAATATGAAGTCTTGCACAGATCCAATATCACCTGAGATCAGATCATATGAATGAGAATTCATTGGCTTTTTCCCCTTTGTTTCATAACCAAACACGGAACATTTCAAGATCTGCTCTCTGTTCATCTGTCTAGCCTTATAATATTATCCCCCCAGCTTCATACATGACCTTCAGCCACACTGAACTATTTGCTGTGTCTCAAGGTGTGAAGGTGTCTTTTATTGGGTTGGCCAAAAAGTCCTTTTGTTGTTTTCTGTAAGATGGCTCTAGTAGTGCTTAGTTGTCTTTAACTTCATTCGGAACAATTTTGTTAGATTGTATTGAGACAACTGTCAGATCAGTGTGCATTAAAAAAAAAAACCAAAACTTACTAAATTGGTGAATTTTTGTGTAACCACTTTAGTATTGCAGATGGAAGAAAATACACAACATTTTTGGCATGTTATGCTTTATTATTTCAAGAAAGGTAAAAACACAACTTAAATACAAAAAAAGAGATTTGTTCAGTGTATGGAGAAGGTGTTGTGATTGATTGAACATGTCAAAAGTGGTTTGTGAAGTTTTGGGCTGGAGATTTCTCCCTGGATGATGCTCCATGGTCAAGTGGACCAATTGAAGTTGATGGCAATTAAATCAAGACATTAATTGAGAGCAATTGACATTCTACCACGCAGGAGATAGCCTACATACTCAAAATATCCAAATTGACAAAGTTATTGGTGAAAATGAAAAATGTGTCTTTTATTTTACAGGGGGAAAAAGCATACAGGCTTTTTGGCTGACCCAGCGTTTGTAGCCTCATTCACATCCCCCACTCTCCTAGTTAACTCCTCTCCTCCTTCAGGTCTCACTGTAGACATCATTTTCTTGAAGAGTTTTCCCTGAGCCTCTAAGACTGGGACAGATGTCCTTTGTGTGTGCTCCATAGGGGCCAGTCCTCAGTAGCCCTATTCGTGGCCTTGTTTGCACAGTACTGTTTTGTCACGTATGGTCCTGTTTTCTTCACCATTCAGTGAGCTTCCCGAGAACAGGGACTATACCTCTGTGTGGACTTTCCATAGGCAGAACAGGGCCTGAGACACATCCAGTACTCACCAAGTGCACATTAACCAAATAGAAATAGTCAAGAACCTTGTCTGTACAGGTTCTTGAAAAAATTTTAATTTCACCCATTCTACTAACATTTTTAGGAAAAGCATGAAACTCAACAAAGTGTTTATACCATTCTGATCCCTTTGTGATGGAATCTGTTTGGAAATAGCTTCACAGACTGTTTCTTTTTCCTCTCATATGATGGAAATCATTCCTCTAATCTCAATGCAGTGCAGCAAGCCAGTAGAAAGATATTATTTTGGCACAACATTTCATGTAGGTTAAAAAAAATAGTTCTGAAAGCCTTGAGCTGTTTTCAGTGGTTGATGTTTTTTCGCCTTCTGGTTAAAATAAACTACAAAATAAAAACTTGAGCCTAGCAGGCACCAGGCAAACCCAATTTCTCAAACTTTCATCTGCTCTAATTTATATGCCTAAGCCTCCCCACCCCATTTCTATGACAGCAATATCGAGGACCAGCCAACCACTTTAGTGACATCAGTAAATTTTTGTTTGTTCTTTGTCCAATAATGTCATTGCTTTGATTACTGTTTCCCAGCTATTTTAATAAACTCTCAAGAAACCATCTTCCTATAACATTGTAATATTTTCAGTCTCATTTAAAGATTGAATTTGCGATAACCCATATTCCATCAAATACTGGAAAAAAATAATGTGTATATACAGTATGTATACCTATTTTATGTAATTTCAGAGGGAAAAAGCAGGATTAGTTGTAAAGTTACAAGGAAACATTTTTGTATCACTATAAAAAATTTTTTTAAAAAATAGAATCCTTCCGTTTTTCTAGCCATTTTTTCAAGCCATTCACTACAGAATAGCTTGGCCGAGGAGATAGCAAATCTTCTCTTACTGGATCTGTTCAACAAAAGAGCTGGGTGGCACCTTTGGAGGTATTATAGAAAGTCTTTAGCAACACATTTTTATAAGATAACCTTAAAGCTTTAATCCAAGTAGTGTTGCTTTGTTATTATTTCCCGCAAGTCATACTTCTTCTAAAAACACTTTTATACATATATATACTATATAAAATAGGCATTTAGATTTGTATATATTTTTAAATATACACTGTATATAAGTTTATATAAAAATATATCTTGTGTATATTTATAAGCATAACCTGATGGAGCAAAAGTAGATTTACAGTTGTTCATATGGAAAATAATACAATAATTAATCAATAAGATAAGAATAAACTATTTTGCATACTTACAACTATAAACTTCATCTTGCCAAACCTGTATATACAATATGGTATACTAAATAAAGTAAAGAAAATAAACTGAATGATGTGATAAAAATTGTTTGGGTGCCTCTTTTAGATTGAGCCATCAGGAGGCTAAATGAAATATGAAAACAGAGGCTCACATCCAAGATATAGGAGAAAAGAACATTTTATGAAGAGGAAATAGCTAGCAAAAAGGCTCTGATCAGGAAACAGTTTGTTGTGGTAGGAGATCAGTGAAAAGAGCCACACCGGCAGCAGCCTGATGAGCAAGAGCAGGGATGGCACAGAACGAAGTGGAGAAGGAGGGCAGGGTCTCTTGTACCTCACGGCTCTCTGAGACTCACCAAACACACCAATATGTTCAGGACAATATGATGACACACTCATTGTAACTCCTCTCTGATCCTCCACCAAACCACGGCTACTAGGTTCAACTTTATTCACAGGTACTGCTCTCTTTCTTCAGGTAAGGTGGTTTCTTCCTATGGCTAGTTAATGCAACTGACCTGTGCCCAAGCTACTCAGTCTCTTTGCAGAGTGCATGAAAATGCCCCTTTCCCTTATTGTGATATATTCTATTAGTTGTGCTACATTCCTTGTTGTCTCAAAAACTGCTTTTTGTATCCTTCTACATAAATCAAGTTATCTTACAGAAATTTTTTTTTGCATTCAACAAATATCTATTTAGTGCCTAACCAGGGTGGAGCAAAAGTAGGTTTATAGTTGTTAGTATGCAAAACACAGAGTTCATGCTTGTATTGTTATTTATTAATTATTGCATCATCTTCCATAGGCACAACTGTAATCCTACTTTCCCTTACCCTGCATATACTAGACAAAAAGCCACTGGGCATTAATCAAATATGGGAGTGGAGGAAGCAACAAATCTCTAGCAACATACACCAGGTTGGAGTCAGAAGCACGGATGGATCCCTGTGCTGCCTAACACGTTGCTGCTTGAAAAAATTGGTTATTTATGGCTGTTTCTTACTTTGGAATAAATTTCCTTAAGGGATAGCCACTTTAGCAGTTCAATGCACCTATTCGCCAGATAGCCTCACGTTGTTTGAGACCTTGCCTGGGATTAATCTGATACTCTTAACCTATTCTGTATATTAAAGGTCTCAAACACATCCATTTTGCCAAGTGATAAACAACAAAACATAACAATATTCTAAAACTGGATTGTGGAGATGGATACATAACTCTTAAGTTTACTAAAATCAATGAATTTTACATTATTTATAAGTGGTGAATTTTATGGTATATAAATTATACTTCAACAAAACTGTTTTTTCAATGTCCAGAAAAACATTGTCTGCTATGATCCACAGGAGCCAACAATTTAAGAAAGATTAAAAGAATTATTTAATTTTTATTCTGAAGTCTCAATTACTTTAGATGATATAAAACAATGTGTTCCACAAATCATGCTTCCCCTATGTTGCTGCGTATTTTCCTGACCACTTCCATAGTACTCTCAGTAAAGAACTTTTCATTCACGTATTTCTGAAGGTCATAGCAGCTCACTCAGACTCCCTCTTAAAATGACCACTCTTGTAGCGGGAAAACTGTGGCATGGTCTCGCTCATTAGAAATCTGCAGAAAGAAGCATTGGTGTGGGGTTTGAAGCAGGTTCCTGGATAAATCATATGCTGACCCACGTTCAGAAGCAGAAGGAATTAGAGAACAAGGTGAATTCATAAGGATATTGACAAATGTTTATTAAGTTAAAAAACATAGTAAGTAGCAAGTGTATAGAGATAAAAAAGTTGACTGGATTGTTGCTTGGTCCAGAGTGAACATCCCTGATGACTATTTTCCCTATGTTTGTATATTAGCTACTCCATATGGAATGTCACAGTTCTTTGTGATTATTACTTTTCATTGATTTCCTAAGCAACTTATGTATATCTCTATGTTTTTAAATAAAAAAACAATGAAATAAAAATAAACTAATAAGAGAAAAAATAAGATACAGAATTTACATTTTTGCCTGTATTTCCCTATTTGTTCTAATTCACTGTCAGCCAATTGTTCCTGCTATACTTGTTTGAGAATTTCATAAAATTTAGAATTTTCTAACTTGCTTGACTAAATGCATTGAATTATTAGACAGCATTGTTTATAAGCATATGGTCTTTAAGGAAGGTGATTAGCACAATTTTGATATATAAGTTCCTCCATGATTATTATAAATTTCCATTATCTCTCAGCTAAATATATGTGAAACTAAGACCAGGCTGCTTTAGGTGTTTGTGTTGCAAGATAGCTATAGTAGGCAAGAATTGTGTCTGGAAGCATTTCCACATCAGCAATTACATTCGAATGACCCACAAAAACCCCGATACACCTTTCGTTACTTTTTCTCAGTGTGTGAGATTAACGATAAGACCACAGGACATTTGCTGGGGATTAAGATCTAATAGCAGTTTCTGGCCAAATCAGGTTTAAACCCTTTACCTCAGCGAGTTATAACACTTTGGGATGTAGTCCACAGACTGTTTTCCGTATATTTATTTTTTGTACTTTGCCTTTTCATTGTTAAGACTCTTCTTCTTCTGTTTTGGTTTGTTTGTTTGTTTGTTTATTTGTTTTTAGCATAGATCTGCTCCCACTGTCAGAAGATGCCCTAGTGATGCTCTGTGTATTCTTTACGATAGTTACGTTTTGTAATTCATCTCATGTGACCTGCACATGTTGTTATATTTGGTAAATGTTTTGCAAACACAATTCTCCATCTCCTCAAAACTGGCTGCTGTCTGTCTGTGTCGGATTGCCAACTTTCATAATGTAATGTCAATTGGATTATGTCACTTCTCTGCTTAATATCCTTCAATAATTCCCCACAGCTTTCAGGATAAAATCAAACCTCTTTGCTTGGCATAAGCCTCTTAATAATGTGTTTGATCCAGCCTGCAACTTCAGGCTTGTTTTCCAGTATTGTCCTCACATAGGCTTTAGTTTCATTATTCAGAACTTTCTGTAGTGCCCTTGAACATCACGCTTGTGAGTTCATAGATTTCTTTAAAATTTTTATTCTTCTCACTCCCTGCTTCTTCATCTGATTAAACTGTATAGCTAAAACATGGCCTTGTTCCCCCTGCTATTCAGCACATTCTTGATCACAGTATTTACAACATAATGCTGTTATCATGGCGTTAGTGGCGACTCTCTTTTAAGAACACTTCTGCTTTTTGAGAGAAAATGACAATTATTTGCCTTTTTTTTTAAAGGGAAGGGGAGAAGGACAACACGTGTGACCAGAGATGTGACCCTGCTCCGGACCCACCTGGGAAAATAACAATTATTTGTCTTTAAACTCCAAATTCTAGCAGTGTTTGTTCATATTGAGTACTCAGTAGGCATTTGTCAGATAAATGAATGAATGAATAAGGAATATTTGTTGTGTTTTGCACAGGTAATCAAACTAGTACAGTTTATCAGCCATTTTATGGAATGAAAACCTTGACAGTCATTCTAAAATCTTAGAAAATAATTCTAATATCATCAACTAAGTCTGAATTTTTCTTATGACTTATGGCTATCACCATTCTCTCCCTAAAACTGATTTGAAGGAAAGGTGCCAGGTGAGTACTTGAAATATTGGGGAAAACATTTTGTAAGTATGTGATTATCTGACCACTATGCTGCACACCTGAAACTAATGCAAAATGATATTGAATGTAACCTGTAATTTAAAAATAATTTTAAGAAACCCAATCTCTTTTCACTCAACTCTCCCCTTTTCTTATCAGGCTATAGAAAATGTCTGACTTCATTTTAAGCCTGACATTCAAATTGCAAAAATCTCAAGTGAACTAGAAGTTGTTAAATATAATCATGTGTCAAACCAATACTTCATTTTATTATGTTTGAAATCCTAAGACGGATATTCTGAAGCTTCAAGTTATCAAAGTCAATTTCCCTCAGAAATACCTTTAGTTCGAATGGGAAGCTACTCATAAAAACACTCTCACCAAATTTTGCCTTATTCTTCTTGGATTTTTCATTGCCTTAGTCATCACCACTTTTTCAACCTCAGGGTGATTTGTTGAAAGTCGAGATTATTTATTGGCCACACTCCAGCACTGTTCCGAACTGCCATCTACCCAGGAATGATGACGTAATAGGAGAGGCAAGGGCATATGCTGAAGCTGCTGTGTTGGTGTGTGTTCATCCCTATGGACAAGGCCCTGCTGGGACTTTGGAGTTAGAACAATGTTGCTTCTTGCTGTTGCCAAAACATGGAAATAATCACTAGCTCTGTGAACGCTAGCATGCACGTTCCATCCAGATATCACTTTTAAACCTCTGTTTCTCTCCCCCAAGTCTTGTCCCTCAGTCCCTCCTGTCTATTCTACACCGTGCATACCTCTTATGTAAATCCACCAGCTCTCTCACTTTCCACTGCCCCCTCTCTATATGTATCCACCATCATCATCAGCTTGAATGATGACATCAGCCATCTGACTAGCTTCCTTTCCTTCTCTGTCAATTGTTGCCAGCCTCTCTGCACGGAACAGCCTGGGATCTTCATCAATCTGGAGACATGTTCTCCCTGATAAATCTATCAACAGTTCCCTGCTGCCTTTAGAAAAAAGTCTATATTTGTTAGCATGGTTTCATGTCTTAACCCACCCCCTCTTCCCTAATTCCTTTCCAAACACATACTCACACCATTCAACCTTCCCATTCCTTAAATATGGCTTGTTTTTGTCTCCTCTCCCTTTGCCTGGCTGCTATTGTTCAGTTACTCTTTGTTCTTGGGCAACTTCATTGGCCTCATCTATCCTGTTAGGTGCTCCTGAACTACCCTGTTACATTATACTGTAATATTGTTTTTTCTTTCTCTTTCTCTTTGTCTCTCTCTCTTTCTCTATTGAGTTACACAGCACAATCAGGACTTGATACTGGCTTGGTATTCAATAAGACATTGCAGAATTAAAAAAATAAATGATTCAGTCCTGGCTAGTGTGGCTCAGTGGATTGAGTGCCAGCCTGTGTACCAAAGGGTCACCGATTTGATTCCCAGTCAGGGTACGTGCCTGGGTTGTGGGCCAAGTCCCCAGTAGGGGCATGCAAGAGACAACCACACATTGATGTTTCTCTCCTTCTCTTTCTCCCGCCCTTACCCTCTCTAAAAAAACAAATAAATAAAATCTTTTAAAAAATCTTTAAAAATAAATGATTCAAGTTTCAGAGTCCATATAGGTTGGATGGCTTGTGATAATGAGGCATACTTTATATATTGCCCTGAATTCAATAGAGCAATTAAATTTATCTTCTCTGTAGTCACAAGGCACTGATATTTTCATTCGTGCATCCAGAAGATTTAATCATAAGTTAATATAGAGACAGTGATCACCAAGAGCCTCTATTAACCTTTGACAGTCACCACCCCCCAAAAAGAATTCTGCTTTAAACATTCTTAGTTTAAAATCCAATTTGCTATGAGGTTTTCCCACATATGCAGGCTGGGCTTAGAAGGGTTTCAAGGGTGATGTCCTGATCACAGAAACCAACAATGCACAAAATTCTGAGATGACTTCTGAGGGTCCTGCTTCATCTTAGTATGACACAGTGAAATTTAACAGAAAGTTGACATTTTAAATTTAAAGAAATAAAGATGATCCAACACAGATGAACAAAAAGCCCCTTTGAAAAGACTGGTAGAGGATAATTTTAATGCTCTCTCCTGTACCATTCAGGACTCTGTCTCATGAATGGCAGTTACTTAGCAAAGACTTACTGAATTGCAAGTGCTAGTACATTCAAAAGCCAACAAATAATTTTTCTCAGGAACCATTGTTATAAAGTATTCCTAACTTCTGGTTAAACATATTTGCATATTAAACAGATTTCTTCAGACAATTCTGTGTAATACTCCTAAAAATAATGATGAAATTTAATTCCTTCAAGCTTGCCTGTTTGGGATAGTATAATCTATTCCAAAAATGCAGGTAATCTAAAATCACAGTTGTGCAGATACATTAGTGTGAACAGCTTTGTGTATGTTCTGTTAGCTCTGTTACCTGCCTCCTCTGCTGAGTGGGTGAAACAGGGTAATTAATAGAACATAACCTGTTTAACTTACTGGATGGGTTGTTTCTTTCCCTCTTAACTTCTATACCTTTTATTTCAAAAAATTCCATTTATTTACTTAACAAATATTTAATGAGAACCCACCATCTTCAGGAAGCTGCGCAGCGCCATGGTTATCCAGCAGTGGGCAGAAAAAATAGAAACATGTTTCTGCTCTCATGGAACTTACCTCTTACTGGGAAGGACAGAGGATGATAATTAACGCAGTCATTATTGTTTGGAAATTAGACTGTGAAAAATAGAGAAATAAATTAATTAGGATGGAGGAGAGTAAATTGAACTAAGTGAATTTAAATAATTTAAGTAACTTTAACCAAACCTGCTTCACATCTTTTATTTGAGATCCACAGATTCTTAACATTAAAGAGGCTTACCTCTTTCTTGTCAGTGTTAAGTAGAACATTATATTTGTATTAACATTTTAACAATAATTCTGCACAGATTATTTTTCCTCTAAGTGGATAACATCCATCAAAATGTTTATAGGGCATCCATTTCCCTGAGTATGAGAAGATTTATATAAATAAAGAGAAACAGTCTTTTTCAAACCAGTACCAATATCTCATAAAATCTGTGGTGGAATATTCAGTTGTGATACATTTTTCTTCCTCACATAGGCCACTCTCTGTGCCAAACCAAGGCTTGGGTAATTGCTATAAAAGCACTCTTATCTTACTAAGCCTCTTTGGTGAATAAAAATAGGACACATTTAACTCAGGTGAATAAGAAAAAGTTTAAACTTCTAGCTTTTCATATTTGTATGTGTGGGAGGGGGTCAGTATTGACAGGGAACAGAAGGAGTCTCAACAGTATTTTGTGGTTAAGCAAATGCTCTTTTCCTTCACCATTGCACTAAGAGATAGAGTCTATCTTTCACTCACAATCACCTATGAGAATTACTGAAGATTCAGTAGCCCCCTGAGGTGGCCGTGTGGGTAGTTAGAATCCTCTGATTCCACATGCTGTGAATAGCCTATATTACAACAGACTTAGAATTGAACCCTTCCTCTGGGATGTCCTTATAGAATCTGACAACATGCAGCCAGGGAAGGGGCTGGTATCTTGGAAGAGATATGCTTTCCCAATAGAACTCAGCTCTTGTCGTTCACTCATTCCTGCATACATTCACTCAACATGTATTTCTTGAGTCTCTATAAGAAAACAAGTATCCATATAAGGAAACTTCCTTGTGTTCATAAAGTAATCAAGCCCAACCCATCCTCAAAGTGGGGAGATGCTCAGACTTCTCTTTCATTTCAGAACTGCTCCCTAACTCCTGCTGCCACTGCCATGGTGACCATAGGGTTTCCTTACAGACTGCTTGCCAGGCACTGTGAATGCATCAGAGCACAAAGGTAAATAACTCGTGGTCCCTAGCCTCAAGGAATACACAATAATTTTAGGAGAGTGTGGAGGTATTATAAATGAGTGCTCACAGGAGAATTAACAGAGCACAGAGTACCTTTTAATTCATGTGGGTCAATAAGGCTCCCTAGAAATGGAGGGAGAATGGGACTACCTTTTAAAAATGTGCAGAAAGGACTTAAATGAATGAGGATGGTAGCAGTAGGGAAAGGATACAGGAATATTCCAGATTTAAAAAAAAAATAAGACTACAAAGGCATAGAGCATGAAACAGCACAATATTCAGGGAAATACAATTCCTTAGGTATGGATGGAGTAAAAATTACATTCAAGGGAATGGGAATAAGTTAAAAGAAGTAGATAGGAGAAAATTTATGAAAGATCTTACATCTTAGATGGAGGAGTTTTGATTTTGTCCTAAAGCTTTATGAGAGAACTATAAAGATTTTGAGCAGGGGAGTAAATGGATCAGATTTATATTTTAGGTATTTAGGTAACTGTGGAGAGCATGGATTCAAGTAGGATAAGCCTAGTGCCAGGGAGATTTCCACAGTCATTGCAATCATCCAGACAAGAAATGATGAGCGCTTGGAGCTGTGATAAGAGTAACGATTGTTATAAGGGGTAAAATAGAACAGTTTTTAAAGCCATCAGAAAGGAATTTGTGAACAACTGAGTTTTGAGGCATTGACTGGGGCATCTGGGTACATACTAATGCTTGGCATAGGGACCGAGAATACAGGAGGTGGAGCAGTAATTCACTGTCAGCTTTAAAATACCTGTTCTAACTCGTGTGGCGATGTCCAGTAGCTTTTATATCAAACATCTGAGAAGAAAGTTCTAGACTGGAGATGACTATACCAATATTTAAGGGTTTTCACTGCTACCTGTAGCCTCCTACCCTGTTGAGAAAGGTTATAAAATACACAATTTAACCAAACAAGTGTGGTATCATCTTAACATTATTGCACAGTATCTCTAGGCCTACTGAACCTAAATACAATAAATTAGTTATATTAAAAAGACAATTTTTAAAATAACCTATGGACCCAAATGTGAGAATCTATAAAACTTTTACACAAGACCACACTTTAATGCCATTAATTCACATTATGAAAGAAGCTGTGCAAAAAGTTATCATTCTTCCTACCTTACAACTTTATCATGCATGAGGTAGGAGGGACCGCTGATTTACAATGACCTATTAGCTCTCTCAAAACCCGATGGCGTTGAGTGTCATGCCAGGAAGTTTACCTTTTAACCAGATGATAGGAACCCATTGAAAAGTTTTACAAGGGCAAAAATATTATCATAGTTAACATTATATAAAGTTTATGTGAACAGCACTGGGAATGGTGAGGAAGAATAAGGAAAGATTGTGGTCAGGAGAGGAAGGTGGGAAGTCGTTTCAATAATCTAGATGAAAGTTTGGATTAGATACTCAAAATAGGAGAACAGGCAAAAATTCTAGGAACTAATAATAATAATAGTATTAGCGATAGAAAAAGCTAGTACAATAATTATTGAGTACCCTTCATATACCAGGTATACTTCTAACTTTTACATGAATTATTTTACTCAGTTCTCATAACCAACCTATAAAATTATCATTTTTCCCATTTTATATATGAGAAAACTGAGCTACCAGAAGATTCAGTAACACACCCAAAATTATACAGCTAGTGAGTTATGGTGCTGGGACTCAAAATCACACACTGTGATTCTACAGCTTTTGTTCCCACTCATTATGCCTCGAAAGCATCTTTGCTGAAAAGAATGGAGATCTGTTGGTCTTTTTCTGAAGGCATGGGATTGTGCAGTTGTTATGAGTCATCATGTGAAAATTAAAACTTCATCAAAATCAATCAGTTAGAATGTCAATAATGACCAGCAGTAGGAAGAGGCAAAACAGTTATCTGTCTACATCTTTGAAAATGATTGGATTTCTAATACCATGTATCAAATGTCCACAGCCCTTGACCAGGAGTTAGGAAAAATTAATTTCATCTCTGTCATCACCTAGCTGAGTGACCAGACAATCACCAAGTCTTGGACTCCCAACATACAAGATAAAAATATTAGACTAAATTATTTTCAAGGTCTCTTCCAGGTCTAAAATTTTATAATTCCAGTGTCAGCCAAGAGGGTGCTGCAAAGCAGCTCTTGGTTTGGCTAAGGGGGCAGAAATCTTTGAATAAGGCTATTATCCATGCAAAGCATTGGCAGTGGTAATATGCTTGGCAAACGTAGCTTGTACTGAGCACACAGCGTGAATGTGTTTGTTCCTGCCAAGAATTAATTGCCTCACTCTGTGGTTACCCTCATATCAGGTTGTGGATTAGTTTGCCTGGACTGCAGTTATTAATGAAGAAATAGAATTTGAAAATCAGGGTCAGACTCTACAAAAACATGCTTCGCTGATGCAACTTAACAAGTAGTCCCAAGGCCAAAGGGCTTGTCAGCCAGAGGTAGGAATTTAAGGAAAATAATCTGGACATTAAGCATTGGACAACAGTAGAAGAATTCAATATGCTTACTTCCACCTCTTTAGGGTGTTTCAATTTCTTTTTTAATTTGAGTAAAATAAAATAGTCCAGATAGATTTAAAGTGAAGAAGTACATCATTGCCTCCCATTTCCAATTCAAGTGTCATTCCTCAGTGATAACCACTTTGTGTGGGTTCTTTCATATTATTTCACAAAATCTATTCCTTTACAAACATGTATGATATTCTTTTCCTCTACATACACACATTTGATTATATTATACTTGCTTTTCTGAAACTGGACTTCATTATTGAATATATTGGACATCTTACCTACACATAGAGGTAAATTTTATTTTTTAAAGTATATTTTGTCGATTATGCTATTACAGTTGTCCCACTTTTCCCCTTTGCCCTCACCCACCCAATACCCCCTTTCCTCCAGCAATCCCCACTCTTAGTTCATGTCCGTGGGTCATGCATATAAGTGCTTTGGCTTCTCCATTTCCTCTACTGTTCTTAACATCCCCCTGTCTATTCTGTACTTACTAATTTGTACTTCTTAATCTCTGTACCATTTCCCCCATTCTCCCCCTTCCACTACCAACAGATAACCTTCCAAATGATCTCTATATCTATGATTCTGTTTCTGTTCTGCTTGTTTCCTTAGTTTGTTTTTTAGATTCAATTGTTGATAGTTGTGAGTTTATTGCCAATTTAATGTTCATAGTTTTGATCTTCTTTTACTTAAATAAGTCTCTTTAACATTTCATATAATGGCTTGGTGGTGATGAACTCCTTTAGCTTTACCTTGTGCGGGAAGCACTTTATCTGTCCTTCCATTCTCAATGATAGCTTTGCTGGATAGAGTAATCTACATTGTAGGTTCTTACTTTTCATTTCTTTGAATACTTCTTGCCAGTCCCTTCTTCCCTGCAAGGTTTATTTTAAGAAATTAGCTGAGAATCTTATGGGAACTCCTTTGTAGGCAACTCTCTGCTTTTCTCTTGCTGCTTTTAAGATTCTCTCTTTCTCTTTAACCTTTGACATTTTACTTATGATGTGTCTTGATGTGGTCCTCTTTGGGTCCAAATTGTTTGGGACGCTCTGTTTCCTGGACTTCTATGTTTATTTCCTTTGCTAAATTAGGGATTTTTTCTTTCATTATTTTTTCAAATAAGTTTTCATTTTCTTGCTCTTCCTTTTCTCCTTCTGGTACCCCTATGATTCAGATGTTGGCACTTCTGGAGATGTCCCAGAGTCTCATTATGCTCTCTTTGATTTTATTGAATTCTTCTTTCTTCCTTCTGTTCTGGTTGACTGTTTATTTCTTCCTTATGTTCCAAATCATTGATTTGAAGCCCAGCTTCCTTCTCCTCACTGTTGGTTCCCTATGGATTTTTATTTATTTCACTTAGTGTAGCCTTCATTTCTTCCCTTTTGCTTTGGGTGTACTCAATGAGTTTTCTAAACATCCTTATCACCAGCGTTTTGAACTCTGCATCAGATAGGTTGGCCATCTCTGTTTCATTTAGTTCTTTTTCTGGTGTTTTGTTCTATTCTTTCATTAGGGCCATATTTCTTTGTCTCCTTCTTTTGGCAATCTCCCTGTGTTTGTTTCTGTGAATTAGGTAGAGCTGCTTTGATTCCCTGCCTTGGCTTACCTATTAAGTTGTATGGAACGAGGTCTTAGGTATTGGCCAGGGCAGGGCAACCTACTTCACTTCACTGCTTTGTGGCTCTGTATGTGGGGGAGGGGGTGGAGAGGGAACAGTGCCACTACCTGGCTGGTGGAGGCTTGCTCAGCACTAGTCCTATTTCCAGTCACTTCACCCATTTCCTGTATGAGACTGGCACTCTTACAACTGTGGCCCTGGTGGTGGTTCCCACAGTGGGTGGGTTTGTGTCCGTTCTCGGACAGTGTGGGCCCTTCAAATGGACTCTCCTGAGAGACCAGCAGATTCTACTGCTCTAACCTCTGCTGGTTTTTACAGCCAGAAGTTATGAGGCTTTATTTTTCCTGGTGCTGGGATCCTGGGCTTCACGGTCAGGCCTGGGGCTGGGATTGCTTGCTCCCCAGGTATCCCTCCCAATTTTTATTCACCATACATAAATGTGAGACTGCCCGTTCTACCGGCTGCCACCACCACAGCTGCCTCACCACTGCCATCTCACCATTGCCATACTGTGTCCTCTCCACCCTGGCTCCCTGTCTCCACCCTTCCTACTTGTCTGGGTGAATATGGCTTCTTTAAATCCTTGGTTGTCAAACTTCTATACAGTTCAATTTTCTGGCAGTTCTGGATGTTTTTTGTTTTGAGGTTATTGTGATCCTTCTTATGGTTGTACAAGGAGGCAAAGCCCATCTACCTATACCTCCATCTTGACCTGAAGTGAGATAAAGTGAGAGTTATTCCTTCCTTCCTTCCTTCCTTCCTTCCTTCCTTCATTTCTGACTGCTACCAAGCTGTAATTTATTTGCCTGTAATATATATATGTTTTTTAGCTGTGTGGCTATATCATAATGTAACAAATGATTTCTTATTACATGGTATTTAGATTTATTGGGAATTTTTATTATTACACATAATGCTTCAGTAAACCTAATTTGCACACTCATGTTCACATATCTAGGATAAATTTTTAGATGTGAAATTGTGGAGCTATTGTCAATTTAAAGAATATACACAAAGAAAAATTGTGATTTATCTATACATATGCAATTAAGTTCTCTAGATTAATTTTTTGTTGTTGTAGCTGGCTCTTCAGAACTTTAAAACTGTGCAGTAAAAATATCATTCCTTTGTAGTTTTCATTTATTTCTTTCATTTGGAAGTGATATTATCCACTCAAAGATTACTTTCCCTGGTATTTTATATTTTAATGTTTAAATATTTGAGCCATGTAAAAATTTATGTTGATATATTACATGATGAGAGGAACCAGGTTTATTTACTATTTACCTATTTGTCCCAATAACACTTACTGATAGTTCATCTTTTTCACTGACATTTATATGCTAAATCCCACATATAGCATCTTTAGACCTGTTTCTTTTTATTTAATCTGTGTTTCCCTGCATCAGTGCCCGTCTTCCTTAATTAAAATGACATTTTAATATGCTCAGTACCCTGTATCATTACACTCTCCCCTTATTCTATTTTCTTTTTCTTAAATTTAAAAAAAAAATCTTCTGGTACCCCTATAATTCGGATGTTGGGACATCTAAAGATGTCCTGGAGTCCTGGCTGCTGTAGCTCAGTGGATTGAGCATGGGCCTATGAACCAAAGGATCTTGGTTTGATTCCCAGTCAGGGCACATGCCTGGGTTGCAGGACAGTTCCCAGCAGGGGACGCACGAGAGGCAACCACACATTGATATTTCTCTCCCTCTCTCCTTCCCTTCCCCTCTAAAAGATAAAATAAATAAAAAATCTTAAAAAAAAAAAAAAGAGAGAGAGAGATGTCCTGGAGGTTCCTAAGCCTCTCCTCATTTTTTTCAATTCTTGTTTCTTCATTCTTTTCTGTTTGGTTGTTTCTTTCTTCCTTCTGGTCCATTCCATTGATTTGAGTCCCAGTTTTCCTTCCATCACTGTTGGTTCCCTGTGCGTTTTCCTTCATTTCACTTATTGTAGCCTCCATTTGTTCCTCTAATTTGTGACCAAAATCAACCAATTCTGTGAGCTTCCTAATCACCAGAGCTTTGAACTGTGCTTCTGATAGGTTGGCTACCAGTGCTACAAGCTCTGCATCTGATAGGTTGACCACTTCCTGGTCACTCAGATGAATTTGCTCCGGAGCCCTGGTCTGTTCTCCCTTTTGAGCCATCCTTGTTTTTTTTTTTTTTCCTTCTGATCGCGGCTGTTATGTAGTGAGGGGCAGAACCTTAGGTGTATACCAGGATGGGGCAAGCCAGTCGCAGAGTTGTGATGCTGTGGGTGGGGGCAGGGTCCAAGAGGGAACAATGGTGCTTGCTCCTCTCTCTCTCTCGGATTCCAGTCCCCTGAGCCTCTTTCCCCAAGCAAACTGCGCCCTTCTGGTGCTGATTTCCATGTGGGTGGGCCTTTGCACATTCTAGGATCCTGTGGGTCTCTCCAACAAACTCTCCTATGAGGCTGGGATTCTCTCCTGGCACTTCAACCCCCCAAAGTGTTTTCAATCGGTGCCTGTAGGCTCCACCTCCCAGTGCTGGGGCCCTGCGCTGTGCAGTCCGTCCTGCTGCCAAGTTTTCACCTGGTTTATCTGCGCGTGAATGTGAGACCAAGGTCAGCCACCTGTGCGCCTCGCTTGGTCCGCTCGTTGCCTCCCCATGCTTGGTAACCGCTGCCTATGCATCTGGGGTGTGCCAACCACCACCTGTGTGCCTGGAACCACCAGCCATTGCCTTTTCCTGCTGCAACCCCTCTCTGCCAGCCACCGATTCCTCCCCTCTTACCGGTCTGGGTGAATCATTATCAGACTTCAGTACAATTCAATTTTCTATCTGTTCTGGTTGGGGGTTTTTTTGGTTCTATATTTTTGTTGTCCTTAATCTTGGTTGTGAGAGGAGGCACAGTGTGTCCACCTACACCTCCATCTTATCTGAATTATAGGGCTACCAGAAGGGGAAGAGGAAGAGCAACAAGTGGAAAACTTATTTGAATAATAAAGGAGAACTTCCCCAATCTGGCAAAGGAAATAAACTTCCAGGACGTCCAGGAAGCTCAGAGAGTCCCAAAGAAGTTAGACCTGAGGAGGAACACCAAGGCACATCATAATTACATTAGCTAAGATTCAAATGAAGGAGAGAATTCTAGAAGCAGCAAGGGATAAGGGGACAGTCACCTACAAAGGAGTTCCCATCAGACTGTCAGCTGATTTCTCAAAAGAGACCTTACAGGCAAGAAGGGGCTGGAAAGAAGTATTTGAAGTCATGAAAGTCAAGGACCTACATCCAAGATTGCTCTACCCAGCAAAGCTTTCATTTAGAATATAAGGGAAGATAAAGTGCTTCTCAGATAAGGTCAAGTTAAAGGAGTTCATCATCACCAAGACCTTATTGTATGAAATGTTAAAGGGACTTATCTAAGAAAAAGAAGATAAAAAATTGGACAGTAAAAAGACAGCAAATTCACAGATATTCACAACCACACCTAAAACAAAAGCAAACTAAGCAAACAGCTAGGACAGGAGCAGAGACACAGAAATGGAGATCACATGGAGGGTTAGCAACAAGGGAGTGGGAGGAGGATAGAGGGGGAAAAGCTACAGAGAATAAGTAGCATTGACGGTGGGTATAAAATAGACAGGGGGAGGGCAAGAATAGTGTGGGAAATGTAGAAGCTAAAGAACTTATGACACATGGACATGAACTAAAGGGAGGAATGTGGGTGGGAGGGGGTGTGCAGGGTGGAGGGGAATGATGAGGAAAAATGGGACAACTCTAATAGCATAATCAATAAAATATAATTAAAAACAGATACTGAAAAAATAAATTTAAAAAATCTGATTAAATGCAGTACAGTTTGACTGAGCCAACAGATGAAGGACAACATTTTTTAGTTTTGGACTCCTGAATGGCAAGCTTTATCTACAGACAAATCTAAAATTTTTATGAAACACATTTGCCTATTTTGTGATATTTATCATTTATGATCCTAGAGCTTATGTCAAAACTGGCTCATATACTTTTGAAAGCCCACAAAACACAAGAAGAGTTGTATGTTCTCTAGCCAGAACTTCTACTGATACAAACCTCAGATCATCCAGTATGAACGTCTATCTGGATATACAGAATCTGCTTCCATGGGCACAGCACATACATGTAAAAGTTCAAATAGTTCATAGCTTTGTTTATAAATAATTCTTGGTATTCAGCCATTATAACTGTAGTTATGTTTGCAAAAGCTTGTTATTTAGGTTCCGCCATTTTTGCCATACCTAGTAGACTATAGACGGTTTTTCATTTGAAATGTGATTTTCTTTGTGTTTGGTAGGTGCTATAAAATGTTCTATTTTCCAATTAAGTTGACTTTAGTGACTGTGTCTCTGGTGACAAGAGATGGAAGCAGCAAATCTCAGCATCTTAATCTTTAAAAATGACATTAATAATTCTGTTTTGATTATTAACTTAGCTCCAGTGATAGGAATTTTCTTTTATGCTACAAAATTTAAGCACATCTGCAGAGAGAGCTACTAAGCTGCCAATACCAAAGGGTTAAACCTTTTATTAGCACAGTAAATGAACTTGAACCTAGCATAGACTAGCTGCACCTCTACAATTACCTGGTGCACTTTGGAAATAAAGAAGTGTGAATGCAATCAACATAATTATATGGTCAAGCTCTGGAGGAGAGATTTCAGAGTTAATGTACAGCATATTTGGAAAAAAAAAAGTATAAAATGACCTGAATCTACAAGAAAGGTAATTTTGAGAACAAAACTACTTGAAATAAGTAGTTAAGTAAATTCCCAGTACTTCTGGAAAATAGTAGATAATGTCATAGGGTCAGTTTGAGCTTAAATCAGAGACTATCTAATAAAGGAATGTTTCTGAGTGCCAACCAGAGACTGGAGGTTGTATCTACAGTGCTTGCTTATCTACCTACATTCACATCTTCTCAATCAGCTTGATCGGTACTGTACAACTTAATTGAGAAACAATTTGGAGCTGACCTTTGAAAGAGTATGAAGATTGGTAGTGCAGATAAAAGTGAAATAGTGTGTAAGGATAATGGGGACCACAAACTGGAAGTAATAAGGAATTTCTGAAAAATCCATACATGAAGTGAACTAGACTAAAAGAGTTGGAGACTCATAATCTATAACTAGAACTGTCTTTATTGGATGATTTTTATTTTTGTTAAAGCTTTTTCTATGACATTCCATTTCCCTGGATGCAGGATTATGGTAGGTGGTGGCTGTAGTATCATGAGAACTTAAATTTGGTACAAAATTAAATAATATTCGGCTGGGATGGACTGTATATATATACATATACACATATATACACATACACATACATACATATATACACATATATGTGTGTATGTGTGTGTGTATATATACATGCAATTAAAGTATGAGGAAGTGAGGCAGATTCAGGAAGAAGTCACATAGAGGTCTGGATGACTGCTATATGAAAAGACCCTTAATAAATGAAAAATCTGAATATAAATCTTAATATAAATCATCACAGGAAAGAAATGTAAATGAGAACAAAGGTTGAAATGGAATATTAGTTATGGAATATGCAAAATTTTCTTAAACTCCTAGGTGGCGGCATGGATCTTTATAGGAAATATTTAAAACATTGACACTGTCTTCATGCTTGACCTGAAATGTCTAATTTCTACTCAGCTGTATGTCTACCAGCCCAAACTCTATCCATCCTTTATCAGTTGCATTTAGTTATACCTTCTCAACAAAGTCTTCTGCAACAACAGAAGTTAGAGATTCTCAATGATGGTGGAACAATGGAATCAATGATGAGTTTTTTATTTTGTTTTTTATTCCAATGTCCATACCTGATCCTGGGCAAGTCCTACTAGTATCTCAGCAAGTGGGTTCTGCATTATTTTTTAGTAGACATGGTTTTAGAATTACCCCAAGGGCAGCCAAGAGTAAAATCAGACCACTCTGATCTCATACTTCTTCAAACTCCTAAGATATACTGATATGTAGAATCTGATCTTAAAGTACATTTTTAATTTTTTTTTATTTTTTTAAGGATTTTTATTTATTTATCTTTAGGAGGAAAAGGTAGGAGAGGGGGAGAGGGAGAGAAAAACCAATGTATGGTTGCCTCTTGTGTGTCCCCTGCTGGGAACTGGCCTGCAACCCAGGCATGTGCCCTGGCTGGGAATCGAACCGCAATCCTTTGGTTCACAGGCCAGTGCTCAATCCACTGAGCTATACCAGCCAGGGCTTAAAGTACATTTTTTAAAATTTCCTTTAATAATTACACTGTAACAGGGTGCAGCCAAGAGGGGGGCCCCAAAAGGCAGTTGGAATGGGGCCCAGAACTCACGGTGTCCAGGAAATATTAGAGGGACATATAAGATGTCCTCACCCCCTCCCCCACAGGTATGAGTTGGGGGAAGGGACAAATGGAGCAGGGCCATTGAGTTGTTTTGCATAGCAATGGTTTTGCAGATAACCTCCAGAATGGTCATTTAACATATCTATAACTTTAACTGGTTTCATAGATATGTTAAACAGCTGTGGTTATGCTCTGAGCCAGGGGGGATGGAAAGGACTTCCCCCAGGATGTGACTGGGGGAGGAACCCTAAGTTAAAGCACCTGTGTGAGAGCTTGGAGAAGATTGGCTCCAGAAAATGGGACACACCTGCCCAGACTCATGATGGCATCCCAATAACCTTGGAAACATACAGGAATGCTGGCAGGTGTAACCGATTGTAGGAGGAGTCAGAAATGGGGCTGCAGAGGAGGATTGGCGTGGGGATTTAAACCCAGGCGTGGCAGCCATTTGGGAGAGATCCATGCGGTTTCACCAGAGTGCAGGACCCACAGCCCTAGAGGGAAAATCACCATGTGGCTTTAGCAGAGAATTGCCACATGGCTTTTCCAGAGTGAGGACCCCTTCCCCACAGCTTTGGTAGAAGAAGAACCACACGGCTTTGGGGTGCTCCCTTTGGCTGCGTGGCCTGGGAACAAGAGAGTGCCTGGAAGAAGGGTGAAAGAACTCTTGCCAGTGGGCCATGAGAAGGTGCCACATGGCTTTGGATTAATTAGAGATCCTGCCTGGACAACGACACAGCTGACGGTGTCAAGAGCCTGGATCCCGGACGTGTGCTTCTCTTCCTTGCAATTACGGTACCCTGACTTAGGGCAGAGGGAGATAGGAGGCACTGTGGGTGTCTGTGGGTATCCTAAAGGACTTTGATATTTTAATGAAGTTAAGTCACTACTTTAACTCTGTATAGCATTAAATAAACATTTCCTTTCCTTTTCACAAATCTCTGGCTTTGAGAGACATCTTTTCATAAGGCAGCGGACAATAACGGACCTTTTCTGTTGCTCGGTAACAGTTTTTGGGGGCTCGTCCGGGATCTTAATTGCCCGTGGAAGACTGACCCCTCAGGTTCAAGAAAGTGAGACTTTGGAAGTGTTTTGCCAGTCTCGAGAACCTTCTGTTTGCTCTGTAACAATACTAATAAAAGTATAGACTTTTATTTCTTCCTTTTAGGATGGCCTGCTTTCCCTTTAAAATTACATTTTTTTAGCATATTGAAATTGGTCAGGATTAATCTCCTGCATGAGGGCTTTCCCAGATAACCTGGGAGGACAGCGTGACTCTGCTGGTGAGCCACTCACCCTGTCTGAGCTCTATTGACCAAATAGAGTGGCTGTAGACCACGGATTAAGCGGAGCTGTATTTCACATAACACTCTAGGGACTTAATTTAAACTTGAAAGTCAACAGGAAGAATATTTTGTGGGACTGAAAATCAAATCAGTTAACCACATGATAGCTGAAGACAGTTTAGTTTTCCATTACATGTGAAAGTAAAACTATGACCCTCAAATAGAATATAAAGTACATGATTGTCAACTTGAAATACTTTAGAAGACCTGCTCTTCATGGGTCACAAGAAGCTCATGAAAATGGAATTAAGAACTTGGGTCTACTGTTAGTCTATGAAGAAAACCTTAATTGTGACGAGGATGGAGTAGTTTTCCAATGAATGTCATTGACATTTTTTGCCCAGGAAAATTAGTATTAGGAAACAAATAGCCTCCCTCCTTTACTTTAGCAATCTGTCTTGAATATTGTATATTATTCTTGTTTTTTTAATCCTCACCCAACAATAGGGAGGGAGGGTGGGAGGCAAGGAGAGAGAAAGAGAGAGAGCAATATTGATGTGAGAGACAAACATTGATTGGCTTCCAGGATGCCCACAGACTTGGGATGGTACCGGAAACCCAGGCATGTGTCCTGACCAGGGATCAAACCTGCAAGTCTTTGGTATATAGAACAACATTCCAACCAACTGACCCACCCAGCCAGGGCTGTTATTTTTGGTTTTATGTCTTGTGTTCTTGCTTGCAGTTAGTTTGTTGTTTGTTTTGTTTTATTTTTTAAAAAATATTTTATTTTAGTTTTTCTAGGAGTTTTTGGTAATATTTCTATGTCTATTCAGTCTAATGTTTCCAAGATAAAAGAGAGTTCTGGAAGCTGTAAAGAGTGCTGAACTGCCTCAGCTTTGATAAGCAACTCTAACTTTTATGGTGTTATAAACACTTTAGGGGATTAGCTCCAACAAGTTTATCTTCATTTCAGCTGAGGTGCCCTAATCATTGCTGCTACCCCCTTTCAAAACTGATAAAGTGATGTCTTTCTATTTCGAGGTGCCTGGTGGATGGTAATGTACCGCATCCACCAGGCACCTCAAAATAGAAAGAAGGCAGCAAGAAACAGAGAAAACGATGTACACTTCAATCATATTAATGTTTTTTTCTGAGAGCATAGAGGTCACAGTCTGAGATGCAGTGCCAGTAAAGGAATTTGGTCCTGGTTTATTAGAAGATTCTTTCATTTTCTGGGTCATTCATAGCTGTCACAAACAAACCAACAAGCCTCTTTCTAAAAAACAAATAAACCTTTTTGATTATTGCTAAAACATTGAAAAAACATGTTGGTCCTCTCACATTTATTAACTCCTTCCTTCACTGTTGTTATTTACTTTCTAGAAGCTTCTACTTTTTGACTCTGTTATTATTTTATGTATATTCTTTGATTTTTTTCTACAGAATGTGTGAAAAATTATATAATGTTTTATTTTTATGAGAAACATTTATGGGAGAAAGAAAAACACTGGAAACAACCAAAAGAGGGATTTAGTTGTATATATTAGAACACAAAAATATAATTAAATAGTTTAAGCTAGTAAAAATGATACAATAGAAAATCAAGACTTGCAAATATATCTGTGTTAATTACTAAGTGAGTAGTAGAGGTTGTATATGGCAAATTCTGCTAACACTATTCTGCTCTGTACTGCTACAAAACTCCTACAAATGTTGTACTTCTCCATGAAAAATACTGAATTCCAAGAGAAAAATACATTGGGAAAATAACAGCTGAACTCACCAGGAAGAAAGAAATGGGATTTTGTCATTGCTGTAAATGATGGGGAAACCGTATGACAGAAAGAACTTCAGACTGTTACTGAAGTAGCTCAGAAGTATGGGATCCGGGATAAAGTTGACAGGTTGGACTAGTGCAGCTCACGTGGGAACATTGCAGCTGTAGTTTTGGCTTCATGTAAGAGGGTGGGCTGAAGTAGAACCCTCTGCAAAGACAAAAGGAATTGATGTCGCTATTGGTTACAATGCCTGTGGAAACTGGCTTGGAAAAACCACAGATCCAGAGACACAGTCAGAAACATGTCAATTACCATATCCATAAGTGGAAAAAATGTAATCTAGGTAAAATAAAAATCCCAATTCCAAATCAGATGCTGTGAATTCTGAATGTTTACTCCTCATGAGATAGGAAGACGAAAGTTGATATGTTAACATTGGTTTCAGCAGAATCTATAGCCCACAATACATGAGACTCTCACAAAGAAAATCCACCCTTACTGGAGATGATATTGCAATAAAAGATTCAAACAGCACATAAAAAATCAATAACAGTACAAAAAGAGCCAACAAATGAAGCAAATGTGAAAATTAACATTTAAAAAACTGGGGATAAAAATGATCTAAACATGACTGTCAGATATTAGTATTTAAAGTTATTAAAGAAATACGAGAAGGTACAAGCCCCACAATGGAAGTTGTGTGGCAATGAAAAAAAAAAAAACAACTAAATACATAGCCACATAAAATCTCAAACAATGACAAGACAAGAAACATTATATACAACATTAAATTCAACTCAATAAGAAAAGTAAATTGGAGAATAGATTTAGTAGTTTATGCCTAATAAACTAGGGTGGATAGATAAAAATACTTATGGACATGTGAGATAGTAAATGAAAATCTAACATACAGTAAAGAAATTCCAAAACTAGCAATTAAGAGAATGTTGGAAAGGTAATAGTCCAAGAGAAGATAATGGCTGATAATTTGTTAATGTTAAATAATAGTAATTTTCAGACTAAAGAAGTTCAAAAGTGAATTCGATCTATTCTATGTATCTGTCAGTGAAGGATAAAAATCACATGATCCTGTCAATTGATGTAGAAAAGCATTTGATGGAATTCAGCATCCTTTAATAAGAAGAAAACTCAACAAACTAAGGATAGAAAAAATTAACCATAAAATAATAAAAGATATTTTATGAAAAACCCATACAGAACATCATACTCAATGGTACACCCTACTCATGATCCAGTCTTGGTAGGTATTGTGTTTCTAGGAATTTGCCCATTTTATTTAGGTTAGCCAATGTATTGATGTATAATTTTTCATAGTATTCTTAGATATTCCTTTTCATTTTATTTTAAAATTCTTTAGCTTTATTTTTAATTTAATCTTTATTGATTTTTTTTATTGATTTTGCCTTATTGTATTTTTTCCATTATCATTTAGTCCCCTGTCATCCGCCTCCCCACAACCACACTGTTGTCCATGTCCATGAGTCCTTTTTCCTTTTTGCTCAATCCCTCTACCCTCTAACTTCCCCCACCCCCACTAGCTGTTATCTGTTCTCCATCTATGAGTTTGTTGCTGTTTTGCTTGTTAGTTCAACCTGTTCATTAGATTCTGCATATGAATGCAATCATATGGTATTTGACTTTCTCTGACTGGCTTATTTCACTTAGAATAATGTTCTCCAGGCCCATCCATAGATCAATGGAATAGAATAGAGAACCCAGAAATAAACCCACACCTTAATAGTCAATTGATATCCAACAGAGGAAACAAGCCCAGACAATGGGCTAAAGATAATTTGTTCAATAAATGGTGTCAGGAAAATTGGACAGATGCATGCAAAAGAATGAAACTAGACCACCTTCTTACACCATACACAAGGATAAATTCAAAATGGATCAAAGACTTAAATGTTGGAGCCAAAACCATAAAAATCCTAGAAGAAAACATAGGCAGCAAAATCTTGGACATTGCTAATGGAAATTTTTCATTGGATATATCTCCCCAGGGAAGGGACACAAAAGAAAAAATAAACAAATGGGACTACATCAAACTAAAAAGGTTTTGCACAGGAAATAAAAAGACAAATCATTGAATGGGAGAACATATTCACCCATATATCTGATAAGGGGTTAATATCCAAAATTTATAAAGTACTTACAAAACTCAACACCAAAAAAGCAAACAACCCAACTTAAAAAAATGGGCAAAGGACCTGAATAAACACTTCTCCAAAGAGGACATACAGATGGCCAATAGACATATGAAAAGATGCTCAATGTCACTAATCATCAAATAAATGCAAATTAAAACCACAATAAGATACCATCTTACACCTGTCAGAATGGCTATCATCAATAAATCAATAAACAAGCGCTGGCAAGAATGTGGAGAAAGGGAACCCTTGTGCATTGTTTGTGGGAATGCAGACTGGTGCAGCCACTGTGGAAGCAGTGTGGAGATATCTCAAAAAATTAAATATCGTGCCTTTTGACCCAGTCATCTCACTTCTGGGAATATATCTGATATAACCCAAAACACTAATTCAAAAGAACACAAGCACCCTTATATTAATTGCAGTGTTATTTACAATCACCAAGATATGAAAGCAGCCCAAGTGTCTATCAACAGATGAGTGGATAAAATAACAATGGGACATTTAACACAATGGAATTCTACTCAGCCCATTTCATTTCTGCAGAATCATTAGCAATGTCCCCACATTCATTTCTGCTTTTGTAACTTAGTTTTTCTATCTTTTTCTTAGTCCATCAAGTTAAAGCTGTGTCAATTTTATTAATCTTTATACAGAACCAACTATTGGTTTTATTGATTTTCACTACTTTTTTATTCTTTCTATGATTTATCTTTTCTCTAATTTTATTTATTAAAATTTTTATTTATTATATATTTTTATTATTTATTATTATTAAAGCCTTTGCCTAGCTTTAGATTTAGTTTCTTCTTCTCATTTTAGATTCCTTAGTTGTAAATTTAAGTTGTTAATGTGATATCTATTTTAAAGGTAAATAAATTTTTTCTTTAACATTTTTTTATTGCAACTACTATATCTTGGTATGTTGTGTTTTTATTTTCATTCATTTCTAAATAATTTTAAATTTCCTTTATAATTTCTTCTTTGATCCATTAAGTTTTGTAAGAGTGTATTGTTTAATTTCTACAAATGTGTATATTTTTCCACATAAAATAAAGCTTAAGAAAAGAATCAGTAGTTTTCAGAGAAAACAAATGCAGAGAAAAAAATCCTGAAATGAGAATTCTCAACATATTTACAACTAACTTCTTGAAACCCCTGGTGGTTTGTTTATGAAGCTGACGTCAGTTTGTAAACTGGAAAGACCTTGAGGAAGTCACAGTTCACCCCAGATACCCCTCTGCCCTCCTGCTCTGACTTGGTGGGGTACTGAACAGATCAACTGTTTGGAGCCAGAGTAAGCACAATAAAAAGGCAAACACTGTTTTCAAAACCTGCGGTGTTTATTTTTAGTGATTATTTCCACCTGGCAGCACATAAACCTCTGTGGAAGATAAATCCCGCTGCTGCTCAGGCCATTCAGAAGTGACGCTTGTCCAAGGTCATGCAGAGACATTTCTTTATTTCTTACTTTACTACAGAGGAATATGGATCTCAGATTCCTTGAAAATGTGATTTTAAAGATTAAGAACCTTCATTTTTCAGTTCCAGGCTTTACTATATTGTAGGAGGATACATTCAAAAATTTTCTTTGTTTATGATCTCCAGCCCCCTCCCCACACACACAATCAAAGCATAAATTCACTGGCATTTCCCTCTAATGTGACAAGTCTATGCTGCATAAATTACCAGAGGGAAATTTCCAAATCTGTGAAACAACATAACAGGTTTTCGTCTCCCTTTCTCTCAGTCAGAACCTTCTTATGAACAAAGGCATGCTGATTGTAACCCCTGTAGAAACTGGAAATTTACCATCTCTCCCACCTGATTTACAATTGGAAGGATTACATGGCAGGTAGAGGGAAAAGAAATTATTACACAAGCCACAAAGAAATATCTTAACAGACTCCGCAGAATTGTTTAATTATAATTTATGGAAATGACCGCAATACAAAAACCATAATCATCTGTACTATTCTTCTTGATCTAGCAGTAGAGTATTTATAAAGTGGCCATGCACTTTATATTCAAACAAAAATGCATTATTAATGAGGGTTGGTGAAAATAGCAATTGTTTCTTGAGCATTTATTAGAGCTCAACACTTTGCATACATTCTCTCTAATTCTCAAAGAACCTTGCAATGTATCATAATCAGCATTTCACAGAGAGGAAACTGAGGTTTCCTTAATAGCTACCATCGTGGTATATCAAGCAATGTTACAGGCAGGAAATAGAAAACATGTTAGGTATTTCAGGCAGAAAGTGATTCGAAAGAGAATAAAAGGGCTTACAAACTTGTTGGAAAGGTAGGAAAGATGCAAGTCTGGGGTTCAAGGACAATTGGTTTCCGGGTCACAACACTAGTTGCCATCTGGAGCTTCTGCTACAACTGCTGATATCAAAACTGCCTGGGCTCTCCTCACACCTTTTCACTTTCAGACCATTCTTGTTAGTTGTCACAGCCAGGTAAGATGGTCTCTATCACATTTCTAGTTTCCAAACTTTATGGGAGTAAATCTCATGGGTACAACCAAAAGCCCATGCAGAATTCTAGCTGTAAGGGGAAAGTACTTTAACCTACCATTCCATTACACAGAGGGGGGCACTGAAGAGTGAAATGGATGTGCCCCTATTGTACAACACAGTCAGTCCCTGTGTGTGCTCAGCATTCATGCATGTACTTCTGTCAGTAGAGATCTCAATGCCAACACTGCCAAAAATAAAATTCAGTTAGACCTTAACTAACACAGCACAACTCTCCCATGTAACTTACACTATCCCCAATTGGAAGAGATAAAAATTTCGTCTTCTCACTGTGTTTATCTTACAATTACATTCATTCTTATTCTACCTCTATCACCATTAGACATTGATATCCTATAACCTTAAGATTAAGGTAAAAATTTGACTGTTACTGGATAGTTTCTGTGTAAATTAGTAAGGAAAATGGGGGTGGGGAGGGGAATATGTTTGTGATTGTGTACATAAAACAAGAAATAAGTTATGATTAGCCCTTATTATCCTTGATTTTGCAGCTGAGCATGAAAAGAGATTAAATCACTGAAAATAGAGTACCTAGTAGGATTTAGATATTAGTCACATGAGGCTGCTCAGCAACAGCTATTCTATACCTTGAGGTTACCAAGAGTAGTTGTCTTATGCCATATAGACCGGACAGAGAAGAGAGAGGAAGATAGACTTCCTCAGACCTCTTTCTAGAAGGCATTCCTGGGTCCCGATCTCAGTATACTCACCACATAGCATCAGGAATTGAGCCACATGTATCCTCTGTGCATGCTGGCAGGTCCAAAAGAAAAGAATGAGGGGCAGAACTCTATATGCTCAGTTCTCTAATTCCAAAGGCTGTCTTCCTTTAGGGAGGAGTAAATTGGAAAGGATGGTGGACACTCTCTATTTAGTTCAGGGATGTGGAGTTTCCTTCTTTGGAATACAAAATCAGGAATTAGACAGGTGAGGAGAAAATTTCTGTACATCAATTGTAAAAACCAAATTTCATATGCAAATTTTTAAGAAAAAATATTTTCTAATATCAGTAGTGCCATTAATAATCAGCTGAAGTGAGGACATGGAGACTAGGAATTGGCAACTCTCCTGTGTAATAAAGAAAAATTCAAATAGTTACTTACGTGGTGATGAAACCACAGAATGAACGTTATAGTATTAAATATTATCAAGGCAAGATTGATAACTATTCCATAGGAGATAACATTAAACTTTAAGAATCCAGAAAATGGTAAGATTTGTTTTACTAATAAATACATGAAATGTGCATCTGATTACTCAAAAAGCAGTGGGTCTCTTTTTCTTAACATTTCTGTGGGTTTAGAAGCCATGTGTCTCTGAAGCAATGTCTGAAAAGTCATTCTCAGTCCAATTTACCTAAAAATTTCAAAACAAGTCCATGAGTTGAAATTCTGCCTTTCCCAATACCTGCGTAAATAAACTCTTAGCTTGAAAAAGCTTTTTTCCTCCTCTCTTCCCCAGAGTCCAGGCCGACACACTCTGGGATAGTCTGCTTTTTCACTTGCTACTTGGGACACCCTGTCCCCATCCTCACCATCAGCTTCAGTGCCTTTAGCACCTGCATTGATAATGTCTCCAACACCCTGGCTGCAAAGATTAGTCATTTCCAGTCTTTATCACACAGATAGATGCTTTGTGGTTTGGAATTACGATATCTGGGTGTAATAGTGCACTTACTTTTTTAAAAATGAACTAAACATGAGCAGAGGAATGATGGGAAAAGAGGCTTTCAGCTCTTTCTTGCTAATTTCAAGAAAAATAAAGTCATCCTCTGAAGCCATGAGCTCTGCCTCCAATTTCTCACATTTTCTTGCAAATAAAGAGATATGAAATTTGTGGATAATAATGGAGATCCATCAATTTCTTCACAAAGCTTAAAATAGGTAAATTGTAAATTTATGCCTCTCATCAAGTAACTGCTCTGGCACTGATGAGATATTCTTGTATTTCCCCATCAGAATCACATGCACTGCTTTGGCTTTACCTGAAGTGCTTATCTGACTAGCAACAAGCTCCCTGTGCAGCAACAGAGAGGCTCTGGCTGTCACCTGGTGATTTCAAAACTTTGTTGATTAACCCCCTGTGCCAGTAACGACAGCACCCCCAACATAGTCCCAACATTTCTAGGCCCTTATCTTCATTCCAGGCAACTTTCTTAGCTATTGATAACAACAACAACAACAACAACAACAACAAAAACAAAATCTTAGGACTGGACTGCCCAGAGAAGGTTGGAGGCAGTGATGTAATTTTAAAAAATGGATAAATAGATAGTTGGCTAACTTGAGAACTAGATGAATATAGAGGTAGATAAATAAATTTGATGTGTAAGTAAATTATAGATAAATTGGTAGATAAGTAGAAACTAGATAAATACAGACATGCATACAGATATACATATATACACATATACGCATAGATTAGATATACCAGAGAAAATACATCACCAAAATGTATGGAGAATATCATGAATTTTTTTAAAGAGAAAGATTAATGAACTACTTTGAGTAATAGCGACATGATGAGAGTGTGTGAACTTTCTCAAAATCTCCATTTTCCACTTCTTTCTTGATGATAGAATCTTCAGGTTTTAACTGGACTCATTGTTGCCCTGAATAATTTTTCAGGTTTGCTTGAAGCTGATGTGTGACCAGATGAAAAATAATGGCAAGTGAAATTAAGCAGTGTTACATGCAAATTTTTTTGGAAATATTCTTAAAGAGAAGTGGGAAAGGTCGCTTTCTTGTGTTGCTTTATCCATTGTGCTGATTGGAATGGAGATGTCTGGAGTTTGAGAAGCCATCTTGAAAGAGACTAAAAGACACCTACTGAGGATGGCAGAGGAATAAAGGTTGGGAATTGCAGTTCTTGTTACCATGCATATCATACCAGCCTGGGGCTTAAATAAGATTTCTCTTATGAGAGAAAGAAATAAGCTTATACCTTGTTAAATATCCTGCTATTGTGGGTTCTCTGTTACAGGCAGTATAATGAAAGCCTAATAAATATTGTGGATTAGCGAAAACATTAAAATGGCAAAATGTGATCGATAAACTGTCTTCTACAGGTATGGATTTCCAATATTTGGTATATCCTTTTTAAAAAGAAAACAGTGATGAATGTCGGTATGTAAGTTTTAAAGCAGAAGCCAAAAGAACTTGAACTCTTTGCATAAAATAGAAGAGAGACAATTTAAATTTTGCAAGAATTAAGGAAGGAAGAAGAGTAAACAAAAAGATAAAGTAAAAAGTGGGAGAGAAAGAAAAAAACATACAAATAAAATCAAAGAAGTAAAAAGAAATGAAATAACAACAAAAACAAGAAGCTCATTTGGTCTGACAGTTAAAAGTGATTTTGCAAAACTAAAATGTGTAGTAAAAAATTTTAACATGTTTGTTTAGGCTCTGCTAGAAATCTTTCTCCATGTTTTTCCTGCACAATCATCTATGAAATCTAGATAACTCAGTAAGATGCATTGTGTATCTTACATACACACAAGCAATTTTTTTCTTTTGGGTTGAAACCATGATGATTAAGAGCAAAAAGTGGAATCTATGTAAGAGGCTATAGTAAACAAGAATTTAGTTGGGTCGCTATTACCTGAGATACCCTTCATTTTCTTTTCCTTCTTTTGACACTCAAAAGAGTAGAACTAGGTTTTCTTTAATTTCAGTACATAACATTCATAAATAGTGAGTATAGCTAGAGCAGAAGCCCAAGGACTAGGAATTAAGCACTTAATATAGGGAAGATAAGGAGAGTCAGCAAAGGAAACAGAGGAGTGGTCAGTCTCTTGTAAAGAGAACCAAGAGAAGTTTGTGCATCAGAAGCAAAATGAAGAAAATGTTTGAGAGGAAAAGTGGTCCATGTTGAGCAATGTTGCTGATAAGACAAGTGAGATGAAAACTGGAACTGACCCTATAATTTGGTAAGTTGGAGGTCATCAGAAACTTCCACAAGCATAGTTCTAGTAAAACTGGTAAATAGCTGGGCTGGAGAGCAAGAAAGAATAAGAAAAGAAGGATGAAATAAAATGAACATGGATGAACTTTTGGAGAAATTTTGCTGTTATTGGGCTGTAGCTAGAAGGAACGTGAGATCAAAAGAACATTTTTTTAACCCTCACTCTAAGATAAATTTTTTGATTTGATTTTTTAATCCTCACCCAAGGATATATTTATTAATTTTAAGGAGAGAGGAAGAGAGAGAGAGAGACAGAAAAACATTGATGTGAGAGAGAAACATCCATTGGCTACCTCCCTTACACGCCCCAACCAGGAACCGAACTCACAACCTTCTGGTGTATTTAAAGATGCTCCAACCAACTGAGCTACCTTGTTAGGGCAAAACATTTGATTTTTAAGATGTGAAAAATAATATCATCTTTTAATGCTAATGAGAATAATCAAACGGAGAGGGGCAAGTGATTGAGTTGAAAGAGAAAAAGGGGACTTGCAGCAATGATCTTGAGTTTGGAGGAGGATCCAATGCACAACTCGTGCGTTAGTCTTAGAGGGAGCACAGGTCACTGATACACAGTAACAGGAGGGAAGACAGGGTATAAAACTATGGAAGTAGATGGTTTGAATACGTTTGATGATGGCAACATGTGAAAATAGCACTTACATTTGAAATTATTATTTTGATTTCATGGTTAAGGGATGCCATTTCCATTATATTTCAAGCTTTCTTTGAGCTTGGGAAATCTCATATCAGTGTGTATAATGAATCACTGTGTTCACAGCATAAAGAATAGTAGCCACCATTCAATAAGTGCCCAATAATGGATGAGTGATTGAGTAATGTCTACACACAACACACACACACACACCCCACCATCAGAACCACCACCTTGATTGTATAATGCTTCTACCTCATTAGTATGTGAATATGAAGTCTTAGAAGTTTTCAGTCTAGAAATTCTAAAATTCTAGGCTATTACAGTTCACCAAACTTCATAGAATATTTATTACATATAAGCAAAATAAAGCTTTTTGATTTCCTGCCATACTTTCAACCCTCTGTAAGTACTTCCTTTCACATTTGTGCCACGCAAATCCACTCACAATGGATTGGCCATAAAGACAAATGGCAGAGGTTCTTGAAGAGCTATGAGAAAGAACTCTGCAAAGGCTCTCATCTGTATTGATGAGAAGAGGGTATCTACAGTGGATATAACTACCAAGCACTCAGGGTCTCTTCTTCTTGGGGCACATGAATGAAAGTTACAGAAAGAGTAAGGCTAAAGCCACGTGCAAACAGTAGGCACTAAGAAGAAGACATGAGGCAGACAGTGCTGTAAAGTAGGTAAAAAATACTTGAGTCACTATACGGGAGGTGGCACTGGAGTAGGAAGCAAGAGAGGTCTTCTAGGCAGCTTGCTGGGATTGGAAGGTTGCTACTGTCACTACAGTACTCTGAGTGATGTGTCAGTGTCTTATGACATCTGCTCTACAGCTCCAAAGGCAGTTCCTTGTTCTTCCTTCCTGCAATAACACCCTTTAAATTCAGTTAGTAGGGGCATGACTCTGTTTGTGTAGTCTCAGATGTACCAGTACGTATTGTTTACACTGAACTGTGCTCTTCATGGTACCTTATCTCTGTAATCTCATTAAGCTTTATGTTTTTCTTATTAATATTCATACTAATGTCTAATCATCAACTATAAAGTTTATGAAAATAGGGCCAATGTCTTGTTAATTCGAAACATATCTTATAATGGCATAGCTATATAATTGTATATTTACTAATTACTGTGTGCACTTCTATTATTTAAAGTAACTGTTTTTCTTCTGGATTAGCTATTATTAAATGGACAGATTGGTATGAATAATTCATTTTAACTCAAAAGTAACTATTGTTTTAGTTACATAACAAGTAATTTTTATTAAAAGTTTATTTACCTGTAAAATTATATTTCTAGCTCCTGACTACTTACCAGAGCACAGAGATTACTTTCTATAATGTCTCCCCTTTTTCTTTGGGATATTCTGCTTTAGGTCTATCTACTTTAACTTTATCCAACCAAGATCAAACATGGCCTGCTGATTGGAGCTTTAGCCCTTGTAGACTAACTATATCATGACTCTTACAAAGAACTCCCTTTTTCTCTGCACTATGACTTGCTTTTTACAGTCTTTCTCAAATATGGACTTTTATTTAAATTTAATTATGAATGCCCTATTAATTTTCTGTGGTTTCTTTCCAGAGACAAGGACTCTCTTTTTTTCTCCTTTGAACTTTTCCAACACAAATATAGTAAACTTTTAAACAAAAATGAGTAATAGTTCAACATAATTTCTGATATTGATAATGATCTCAATATCACTTCTCTGTCACGAAAATGGCAAATACAATCGTGATCACTTTTGCCCTACTTAGCACTACAAACATCTTGCAGGTCTATTTCTAGATCAGTTAAGTCAGCAGTGAAAATTGTTCTACAATATCTTGTTGGGTTTATTTAAAAAATACTATGAAAATTCTGGAAAATATTCTTTGGCAGTATATATTTTTAAAGGATGTGGTCAAGGTATGGTAAAACTTTTTTCTGAGAGAATTTTATGCCACATATGAAGTAAAGGAATACAGTAACTGTTTAACTTACACTTAAATCTGCACACCCTGGCCAGAAAGAAACTTGTAATATCATTGTCTACCTCAACTTCTGCCCTGCTTTAAGCCATATGTTGTTTATGAGTGAGGTTAAACATGTTTCCACTAATAGGTGTGTAAGGAAGAGCAAAGGCCTCCTGCCAAAAAAAAAAAAAAAATCCACATTGTAAACCATGAACCTATGAATATGTTCTGTCACATGTCAAAAGGGAATTAAGATTGCAGAGGAATTAAGGTCTCTAATTATGCAACCTTAAAATAGGGAGATTATCCTGAATTATTCAGGGTGGACCCATTAATTACAACACAAGCTTCCTTGAAAGTGGAAGAAGGAGGTAGAAGACAGTCAGAGAAAGAGATGTGGCAATGGAAGGAGTGTCAGAGTTGTTGTGTTGTTGGCCTTGAAAATGGAGGAAACAAGGCATGAACCAAGGAATGGGGGTGGCCTCTAGAAGCTAGAGAAAAGCAAAGAAATGGATTTTCCCTTAGAGTTTCCAGAAGGAATGTAAGTCTATTAAATTTTAAGGCCCATGTTGGCTTTTAAACCTATAGAACTCTGAGATAACAAATTTGTATTGTTTTAAGCCATTAAGTTTGTGGTAATTTGTTGTGGCAATAAATAGGAAACTAATAAACCAGGTATAGCAGTAAGATAGTAATTATTTTTATTAGAGTGTTTCTGTGGTATGTTGATTGGCTATCTTCCTCTTAATGGGAGAAAATTTTGAGTACTAGGTCACTCTTATATCAAAGTTTAAAAATTCAAGATTAGAGGACTTCTGGCCAAGATAGAGCTATAGGTAGATACATTTTGCCTACTCACACAAACAAAAGAAGGACAACAACAAACTTAAAAACAAAAAATAACCAGAACTGCCAAAAAAATCAAACTGTATGTAAGTCTAACAACCAAGGAGTTAAAGAAGAAACATTTATTCAGGAGGGGTGGAGATGGGCAGCTGGGATGGAGAGAATGCATGGCAAAGTGGTGGCTGGAGGACCTGGCAGTCCCATGTTTGTGTGTGGATAAATTGGTAGGAACAAATGGGAGTGATAGAGACCGCAAAACCCAGGGTTGCAGCACAGGGAAAGCAAGCCTCAAAACCTCTGACTGTAAAAACTGTGGGGGTTGCAGTGGTGGGAGAAACTCCCAGCCTCACAGGAGAGTTCAATGGAGAGACCCACGGGGTCTTAGAATGTACACAAATCCACCCACCCAGGAATCTGCAGCAGAAGCACCCAATTTGTTAGTGGGTAGCGGGGGGAAATGACTGAAAGCCAGCAGAGAGCTGAGCAAGAAGGCATTGTTCCCTCTCAGACCCCTCCCACAATTACAGCGCCACAAAGCAGCAATGCGGGCTGACCTGCCCTGGAGAATACCTGAGGCTCTGCCCTTTACTACATACATAACAGGCATGCCAAGACAAAAAAAAAAAAAAAGAAAGAAAAAAAAAAGGCCCAAATGGCCCAAATGAAAGAACGGATCAAAGCTCCAAAAATGGAAATAAGTGATGAAGAGATAGCCAACCTATCAGATGCAGAGTTCAAGATACCGATAATCTGGATGCTCACAAGAAATGGTTGAGGATGGCCGAAAAACAGAGGAAAAAATGAAGGCTATGAAAAGTGAAATAAAGGAAAATGTGCAGGGAACTAACAGTGATGGGAATGAAACCTGGACTCAGATCAACAGTATGGAACAGAAGGAAGAAATAAACATTCAACCAGAATAGAATGAAGAAACAAGAATTCAAAGAAATGAGGAGGGGCTTGGGAACCTCCCAGACAACTTTGAACTTTCCAACATCTGAATCGTAGTGGAGCCAGAAGGAGAAGAGGAAGAGCAAGAAATTAAAAACTTATTTGAAAAAGTAATGAAGAAGAACTTCCCCAATCTGGCAAAAGAAATAGACTTCCAGGAAGTCCAGGGAGCTCAGAGAGTCCAAAAAAGTTGGACCCAAGGAAGCACATACCAAGGCACATCATAATTACATTACTCAAGATGAAAGATAAGGAGAGAATCTTAAAAGCAGCAAGAGAAGAGGAGACAGTTACCTACAAAGGAGCACTCATAAGACTATCAGCTGATTTCTCAAAAGAAACCTTGCAGGCAAGAAGGGGCTGGAAAGAAGTATTCCAAGTCATGAAAGGCAAAGACCTCCATCCAAGATTATTCTATCCAGCAAAGCTACCATTCATTTAGAATGGAAGCACAGATAAATTGCTTCCCAGACAAGGTCAAGTTAAAGGAGTTTATAATCGCCAAGCCGTTATTATATGAAACATTAAAGGGACTTATCTAAGAAGAAGAATATGATCAAAACTATGAACAATAGAATGACAAAAAACTTACAACTATGAACAACTGAACCTAAAAAACAAAAAAACAAAAATGAACTAAGCAAACATCTAGAACAGGAACAGAATCACAGAAATGGATATCACATGGAGGGTTGTCAGCAGGGAGGGGGAGTATGGGGGAAGAGGTACAGAGAATAGGAAGCATAATTGGTAGGTACAAAACAGACAGGGGGAGGTTAAGAATAATATAGGAAATGGAGAGGCCAAAGAACTTACATGTATGATCCATGGACATGAATTAAGGTGGGAGAATGTTGGTGGGAGGCGGGGTCCAGAGTGGAGGGTAATACAGGGGAAAAAATGGGACAACTGTAACAGCCTAATGAATAAAAATTCAAGATGAGCATCAACAAAGGAAGATTTTAGCTGGAAATGCAAAAGCACAATAAATATGACAGACTAATCACTGAAGTTTGATAAGAACATACTCCCATGTGCAATTACCATCTGAATTTCCAGCATTTGATATACACCAGTTTATCTGATTTATGCCAACTTCAAGTTCCTTCCACAACTTTTGACTACACTAAGTGTTTTTCTATTTTTTCACACTAATCTACATTATTTTGAGATTTGAAGATTTACCTTGTCTACAAATATATCTTCTCTTCTTTCAGGGTCCTGAACTGGTCTCAAGTTGGTCCCATTTGGCTTAAGCTGTGTCTCCCTAAGCATCTCCTTATTCAAAGTCTCTTCTTTCAGTGTTTCCATCAGTTTTAAGGCTCCTTCTTATTAACTTCTGGGTTTGTGTCACAATCATCCTAGTTACAATGGGATATAAAACTATTTTAAATTATTAAATAACAAACATTTGTTGACTACTACCTGTGAAACAGTACTGTCATGAAAAAAATACCAATAAATACGGTATGATAAGTTCTGTCAAGAAGCTCAAAACTTAATGATGGGCATGCAAAATATTTTTTTAATTGCAGAAGTGGACTAATTAAAAGTGTGAGAGAGCAGAAAATGAAATAGAAAGAATCAGTGAGGGTTAGTCAACTGGATGAAAAGAAAGGGCATACAAGTCTGAGGAAAGCACATTTACAATGGTACAGAGACTGGTGTGAGCCTAGAAGGTTTGAGGAATCGTACCTGGTAGTAAGGTATGCAGTGAGGTGGGGAGAGAAAACACCAAAAAGGATACTGAGTATCTTTATCCCTTTCTTAGCTTAAAAATCCTGTGAAGTAAATCTCCCTAAGAAATTCTATCAACAACAATGTTCAAAATCGAGGTGGACCGGGGAGATCTAAATAGCTTCTACTAATTTCCTAAAGAAATGAAGTGTGGCATCATGTTGAGACCATTCTATTTGTGATTCTGGTTTAATGATCCACTACTTTTCCAAAGAAATCACTCTGCAAGCTAATGCGGGCTATTTAAAATACAGGTACTCATTACATGCCTGGTTTTAAGAATGCTTTGTAATCTAATCTCAGTCCCTTCAGCCTCATGTCTCTTTATTTTCAGCATGCATGCTTTATTGTAACCCCAAAATAAAGCCATAACCATTTCTACTCCGTTAACTATAGAATATGCATTTTAAATTTGAATATTTACTATACAAGGCAAATAGTGCTGAACATATATTAACATTTTTGTAAGTACTTGATTGCACAATCTGACAGTACCTACTTTCTCGGAATCATTCATGTCACCTCTTAAAGAAGCTATTGTCAATTTGTTGATCAGTATCTTTTTAAAAAAAAAAACAGATCTCAAATTTAGAGAAAGCTTTGTAGAATGAATGCTATAAAATAATGGAATATATTCTGGCTGAAAGTCACATTCAATGCAAGAACTGGGTCATCATTGAAACAATAGCATTACTGTTTTTTAGTGACCCATTCGTCTTCTTATTGGAGGAGGTCATTGAGAGAAGGTGACCAGATGACTCGTGAGCTGGACCTGGGCAGTGGGAGGCCCTTCACCCTTCCCTTGCCTTGGGAATGTGCCTTTCACCTTCCTTCTCTGCACTGCATCTCTATACATAACTAAGTCAAATTGATCAAGGCAGCCACAGAATGATTCTGTAAGAAGCATTTTGGGCAATCGACAGCAGAGAAAAATTTAAACCGGAAGCTATGGCTAGGAGACTGTTACAGGTCCTGATCCTTGGTGCCCTGGACAGCCTCCTTATGCATAAAGTCCTAAATCTTTGGTCTTAGAAATCCATAGTACTTATTTATTTTCTGGTTTTAAAAACATGGGTAAGATATCCAATTTAATTCTTTTCACAATAATTTGACTTTGTATTGTCCCAACATCTTGGGAAATTATGAAAATCACATATATGTATGTATTTTAAATAGCAATCCAGCAGTTTACAATGTATTTCACATCCATTTTCTAACCTGAGGGAGACAGAAAAGGTATACTCTTGCCCATTTTAAACCTAAGGTAATTGACACTGCAAGATGTTAAGGGGTCAATTCAGGATAAGGAACCAGTCTTCTGCCTTTTCATCTATCACCTGACAGTATCACCACGATAACAATCACTTTGGAACAAAAATAAATCAGCCACACCTCCTCCTGGCTGTAATGTAAGCTCCCTGCTCTCTGTAAACTGTGTGGCTGTAGTACTTAAAAATCTCACACACATTTTTATCAAGCTTAACAATGAATTCTGGCTGAAAAGTTTACTTGCCCTTCTATTACTTGCATTCTGGTACTGGTAGGATTTCTAATTTTTTAAATAAGAGTTTAATTGTTGTTCATGAGACATCCTTAGGAAATCTGAGTTCCTTCTTTTTCCTCACATGAACTGAAGACGCAAAACAAAAGCCAGCCTGACTGTGAGTTAACACGTAGATGGTTTCCTTGGTAACACATATGTGAAAGACTGCAAAAATCTCCCCAATTTCCATTTCTGCTCTCAGAGTGGCTGTTTGAATGCTAATATGGGTGTGCCCAAGTGACAGCAAGCCGTTTTGTGTGAGAGTAAGCGCTAATAAAAGAAGAGTGAGGGTGAGGGCAAAACACTGTTTAGCCAAAGGCAACTATACGAGAGAAATCAATTCTCAACACTGAGTATAAAGGGAGAAAAAACATGAAGCCAAGAGACTCTATTTTGAGTTCTTGCAAATATAACAAAATATACACTTAAGTGACTATAACAATACATTAAAAATTATGTTCTTTCTAAAATGAAGGTCACAGCCCAAATCTATGAATTTGTACCCTATTATTTGTCATATTAAAGAGTGACTATGTTCTGGGGCTTACTCAGAAGAGAAATGGTTCTTCAGAAGTTCATAGAACTTCCCCCCCATCCTTTCCAACAATACACTCAAAAGTTCACACAACGCTCTAACAATAGTTAATATTTCTTATGCTCACTAAGTATCAGGTAGCTGCCCAAGGTTTTATGTGCATTATTTCAATAATATCACAGATGTCACAATAGTCTCTGGAGGAAGGTGAACTGGTTTTTTTCTTTAGACAGAATAATTGAGAACTAGAGAAGTTAAGGAATTAGGCCAAGATCATTCAGCCAGGATATAGTGAGGCCAGAATTTGAACCCAGATGCCTGACTCCACACCACACTCTTAACCAGGAACTAACTGTTGTCCCAAAGCTGTGACTATGGTGATGCCAACCAAAGAGGTACACGGTGTCCCTGAGGTCCTCCTGTGAGACCTTTATCTGGCTCACTTTTTCCTGGGTATCCTCTAAGATCTCACTAAATATTTGAACACATAAAATTAAACCTGACTTGTTATGATTGTGGAGTTCTACCATCATAATTAAGCATGCTCTTGGTAAGGTCGAGAAGGTGGTAGACCAATGCTATTATCAGGAAGAGTAGGAAATACATTTTGGGGATGTTTGAATGGACAGAAGGACAAGACAAAGTAGAACTCATATCATTTTTAACAATGAAAAACGATTCAGAGAGTCAGGTGTGTTGCAAGCTGGAATGACTCCAGCTCTGAGCAGGAAAGAGGCTCTTTTGTTCTGATTTGGAGGAAAGAAGTAGAGATGGGCCCCACCTTAATTAGTTTTCATTTCTGACTGCATATACAGGCATTTCCCTAATAATCTAATGCGTTTTTGAAAAAAAGAACAAACATGCTTTTTATAAAATCATGTGTTAAAAACAATAAAACTTTGGGACAATGGGGTTGGTTAGACCACTCAGAACTTGCGCAGTTATAACCAGTGAGCTAGCTAAAACAGCAACTCCCAGTGAAAATATTAAAGGTTAAAAGGACACATCAATAAGGACACTTTTAAATTCTTAATAAATACAAAAGTATTATAGTAAAACAGCAAATTATTCGAAAAGTAAAATAAATGAGAAAATAAGTGGAGGAAACAATGGAACATGAGATGTCATTGTTGAGTTGTAAAGATAAATGTAAAAAGCACAATAATTATTATTTGCTGCATTTTTTAGTTTTCTGTGTTTGGAATATTTTGTAAATATTTAAAAGTACATGTGAATTAAAAAGTAAATATAAATGGAAGCAATTTTATTGGAAAATATAAGAAAATAAATATGCACCCCTTACCACTGATTTAATCAGAACAATGCTGCCATTCTCTTTTTAGTGATTTGCAAATATATTCAGACCATAATCCATATTAAACAATTTTTTAAAGTAGCTCCTTTGTTTCTCTAAAACTTCTTGATCTTTCTCTAGAGATACTTCCACCTATTGAGTAGAAAAAACAGACACACTCCCAAAATGAGCCAAACCAGGTTCAGAGTTTAGTTTAATCTAATGATTTAAGTAGACATCTGGTTTAACACTGCAGCTCGGGAATGACTGCTCAATCTGACAACGAGCTCCCCCACTCATTGTATAAATGGTACTGAGCTGTAGAGGGGAGGGAAATATGTGATATCAAAGTATTCAGAGGACACATTGGTCTTTTTCTAATACTTAATTGAGTTCTTGCTGGCATCTTCTGAGCTACACTTAGCTTGATTAAATACCTCTTTGCTTGGTGACTATAGTCCATGATAGAAAAAATAATGGAGCAATTTTTTAGCATAGCCAAAGCTCAGGAGACTCACCCTGCGGACTCTGCCTTCCTGTTGTACTGGAGATGCCTCTGAGTGTCTGCCACATATTTCACCCTGTCCCTGGCCAGGGTTGTCCGTGCTATATCCTCTGTGGGTAGCCCTGTACTTCCCACTGCTATGAACCATGGTAGGCCACCTAACTCTTAATTCAACACAAAGACTTGCAGGGAACTAAGGAAGGATCAACCTTACAAGAGAGGCCCTCACTCTGCCTAGCACTCCTGAAATTGCCTCATGTCTACTGAGGACTACAGGATGCAGAGCTTTCCTCCCAGAATCTTGGACCTGAATCTCAAGAAAAGCACCTTGCCTTGGACATCTCCCTGACATACTGAACAGGCCTCCACCTCTCCAAGCTGAAATCTGCAGAGGCGATGAGACCCAGGCTGCCCGGCTTCTCATCCGTCTTCTATCATCACACCACGAATCAGTCAGCTGAAAAGTGTTGGGTTTTGTTTTTTCTTCCTGTCTCATCAGGACTTTGCTCTACAGTATTTCACTCTCCTTGTTGAAGTGGTAGCCATCCTCTCTCTCCTTTAATAAAATGTGATGAGAGAGTGCCTCAGAACCTGCTCTCAGGGAACTACTATTTGGGATACATATTGAAAATATAGCTGTTTCATATTTTGGTTTCTTTTCAAATCTTTGAAGAAAGGGATAGTTTTGCAGTTTAGAATTTGATATGAAGAGAAGTAAATAGAATTAAGACTTTTTGTGGGTCAGTGAGTGATAACCAAAAGGGTGATTTTTAACAACATAAATTAAGCAATATAGTAGATTTGTGAAGATACAAATGAATGACTCAGACAAGGGTAGTCTGGAGCTGCAGTTTATATTGCAGAGTGAAAGATAAATATGGGTAATACCAGGAAATATAGTTTCAGAAACAGTCTTAAGGCACTGATGTCCAGACTCACAGTGTATTAGAATTTGGATGACAGTGAGAGGTGTGGTAAATAGAATAAATGATAAAAACTGTGTCACTAAGGGTATATAATAAGAATGTTGTCATACATTTAGTCATCTGTACAAAATATTAATTTTTTATTCATTCTACCATTTATTAAAAATGAGTAAATACCTGTGTAGGACAGCCAAGCCCCCAAATGTATATTTCATTTTGTGAGTGCTTAGAAAACAACATAAGAATTTTTTTTAAAAAAGACAGATTTCTCTTTTATTATAATCAGGGTTTTATTTTCCTCTTCATGGTCAAGGATCGCATGCTGCATGGGCAAGATAACACTGTTAATAGATGACAAGGAGAAAGCAGAACTCTTCTACTGTCATTTTGCTTCTGCTTTTTTTCTAGCAAAGAAATTAAAATAGAATGAAAAGAATAGAATAGAATTTTAAAAACTGAACAAGTACAATAAAACAGAAATTGAAATCAAAGTAAGCCAAGAAACTGAAAGGAAACCTGCTTACAAGGAATTCAAATACCTGGTTTCATTATATACGCTAACTTGCTGAATGAATTTGCAAAAATGATTGTTTGAAGTCATATCAGCAAATTAGGACATAAGCAAAAATGAAAAGGGCACCAGAAAACTGCAATGAAAGAGGCAAGTTCATTGTCAAAGCCAAGAAAATGCTTGATATCATTGTAACAAAACCATTAGAGATCGGTTTACAAAGGCAATAGTTTAGACCTCAGTTACAATATGGTGACAAAATGTCAGCATGTTCTTCTTCCAAAAAACTATCCCTAAACAAAAAAGAGATGTGAAACAAAAAAATTTTTAAAACTATTTTTTGTGTGAAACTAGGAGTCCACGACTAAAACTCCAGATTTCCAAATAACTAGAATGATGTACCACAAAACAGCATTGGACCAGGTGGGCACATAAGAGCAAGTGGAGGGGGAAAGGACCACATTGGGAAGGTTGGCAGCAGCTATTGATTTAAGGAAAAAGCAGTGAGACTGAGGAGCACACCCTGAAGTAGAAAACCCAAAGCTATCCTCTGTAACATCAAGACAAGGGAGGTAGGGAGGAGTCTTTATATTGGGGGAGGGGAAGTTCATGGTTTTTTACCCTTGTTGGCTATGAATAGGTACGCCTAGACAATTCTTATGCAAACCATGGTCAGAAGATGTGGCCTGTTCCCCACAGAAATGTCTGAAAGTAGCTAACTGAGAGAAATAAAGACCGCCTTAAATAAAGAATAATAAGGTAAGTGGGGTGGGGGTGGGGAAGAATAGGAAAAGAAACTGGCATATGAAGGATATTATGACAGAAGGTACAGGTAGTCCCAAATTTTGCTAATAGAAGAGCTTGAAAAATCAAATGCACTAAGAACTACAGAATTAAAACATCCTTTGATTGAGTAAACAAGTTGCATACCCTTGTTACTGCTGAAATATTAGTGGTCTCCATGTTCTAATAGCAGTTTTTCTGAAATACATTTAAAATTTTTTATATTTCAATTACAGTTTACCTTCAATATTATTTTCTATTAGTTTCAAATGTACAGCAGAGTGGGTAGACAAACATACTTTACAAAGTGTTCTCCCCAATATTTCTAGTACCCAACTGAAACCACATGTAGTTAATATGTTGACTTATTTCCAATGCTGTACTTTACATCACCATAATTATTTTGTAACCACTAATAGGCACTTCTCAACTGCTTCATCTTTTTCACCCAGTCCCCAAACCTCCCTCTCCTCTGGCAACCATCAGTCTGTTCTCTGTATCCATGAGTCTATTTCTTTTTTTTTTTAAATTATATTTTATGGATTATGCTATTACAGTTGTCCCATTTCCCCCCTTCATTCCCCTCCACTCTGCACACCCCCTCCCACCCACATTCTCCCCTTTAGTTCATGTCCATGTGTCATAAGTTCTTTAGCTTCTACATTTCCCAAACTATTCTTGCCCTCCCCCTGTCTATTTTCTACCCACCATCTATGCTACTTATTCTCTGTACCTTTTCTCCCTCTCTCCTCCTCCCACTCCCCTGTTGCTAACCCTCCATGTGATCTCCATTTCTGTGTTTCTGCTCCTGTTGTAGTGGTTTTGCTCAGTTGGCTTTTGTTTTAGGTGTGGTTGTGAATACCTGTGAGTTTGCTGTCTTTTTACTGTTCATATTTTTTATCTTCTTTTTCTTAGATAAGTCCCTTTAACATTTCATATAATAAGGGCTTGGTGATGATGAACTCCTTTAACTTGACCTTATCTGAGAAGCACTTTATCTTCCCTTCCATTCTAAATGATAACTTTGCTGGATAGAGCAATCTTGGATGTAGGTCTTTGATACCTCTTTCCAGCCCCTTCTTGCCTGTAAGGTCTCTTTTGAGAAATCAGCTGACAGTCTGATGGGAACTCCTTTGTAGGTGACTGTCCCCTTATCCCTTGCTGCTTCTAGAATTCTCTCCTTCATTTGAATCTTGGGTAATGTAATTATGATGTGCCTTGGTGTGTTCCTCCTCGGGTCCAACTTCTTTGGGACTCTCTGAG